>CAJVPS010000999.1:0-18143 GCA_910591765.1 Ambispora leptoticha | reverse complement strand
AAATTTAAGAAATAATAATTCAAAAAAATTTATATTAGTAAAATTTTTTTATAAAAGATATATAATAAAAATTTTTACATTTAAATAAATCCCAATACTTAATAACTTAATTAAATAAGACAAAATTAAAAGTTTATTTTGAAAAAATAATCTATTAATATTTATCTGAGGTATAAATCTTTTTGCACTGACCCAAATATACAAATTCATATTTCCTTTAGTGATTATTTCTAACTTTTATATCATTTTAAGTTAATCAATTGTAGTTTTCAAAACATGATTCCTAACTGTGAACGACTTGATGTTTTACTGTACATCAAAGTTACTGATCCAATTATAATATTTGATACAATTAAATGCACACCCTAGTTCAGTCCCAAGTTACGACTCTTATGAAATTTACTCCCTCTAAATGCACATTTTGACAAATGGTCCCGAGGGTGTAGATTTAGGGAGAGTTGGCTGTAACATGTACAGACTAAAAAATGACGAAAAAAATGCATCTAATTCAAAGATATGTCAACTAACGTTAATAGACTGCCCTGCCATGAAGAAATTTATCGGTGAATCATTGGTGCGCATTGCTGCGATACTTACCCTATAAGAAAAATGTTCGGTAATATTGAACACAAAGAACCTCTTTACAACAAACCTAATTTTTAAATCGTCATGAATTCATTATATAATGATTTGGTTCGGCCGAGAAATACATGTACATGTAATAATAGAATAGTTTCTGGCATAGCTCTTTGCCCAATTTTCTGAAACATAGACCAAAACATGTACCGAATTAACAATGTATATACGCGGGTGCTCTTAAGCATTTAATCAAGTCAAATTATAATAAAGTACAGTACAAAGTAAATGAAACAGTATTACCTCTTGCTTGTATTACTGAAATTCGAGTTTTGTCGCTTTTACCCGTTATTGTTGTGTCCCCCTTTGTAGAAGAGTCTAGCCGTAAAGAACTCTGTTCAATCATACCTCTTGTGACTCTGTGAAATTTGACCCGTAAAACTTAAGAAAGCTATAGTTAAAAATTATCATGTAATTTCATTCCCCTTTTCCAATCATTCTTTAAATAAACCAAACACTCACCTTTATCGCCCACAGTTACTGGCACAATATCTTTAAAAATTAGTAAAGAAATCCTCATACATCGAATAAAACTTCCTGTTAAACCCGTCCTTCTTTGAAATCCAATAGACCGGATTAATCTTAAACGAAACGACATCAAAAATATTATATTGCAATCTGAATCTATTTTTAGAAAATTTGATCGTTTTAGAAACATAAAACAATTTTCATTTTAGAAATGTTCATTTTTTTACCTCGTTCATAAACTCTGGAATAATTTATAATGATTTCAACGCAATTTCAATTTCTATACTTCATTGGAATTTATTTCTTCATGATCACAGTGTCAGGTTGCTTTATAAATTGTCTCAAAATCTCCTTTTGCAAGATATTCAACGTTGGTAAACCTTTCAAAAGGAGTCCATTCAAATAACTGATCTTAATTTCGTTGTTAGAAGATTCAAATATATAAATTCGTTTGTGATATTTGAAACATATAGAGCAGTAGCATTTTTTGACGTACAGCTACTACAGCAATGAATATCGATATAGTAAAACAAGCGAGAGATAATCCAGAAGAGAAGTTTATAGAAAGGGGCAGATCATGTGATTTTTTAAGGGGGTAAACCAATCAAATTGCGAGATGCGAAATATTAATATAATTTCAATTACGTTGAAAATAAGTTAGAGTTTAGAATATTTTATTATACGCCTAGTAAAATTTTGCAAAGAACATTTTCTGTTAGACCATAAAAAGTATTTTTCAAAAATTTAATGTTTGAATTTTTTCGTAACACATTGATCTTCGATTTGATTGGTTTACCCCTTGAAAATCACATGATACACCCTTTTTTTGGGTACTGGAGAGTTTAGTAGCTACGTCACGGCAGACGTCACTTGCATAACTTGGAATGTGCCGATCCCGGCAAAATCCGAAATAAGCGTTAAGATTGATTTTGAGTTCAAGGTTAGGGTCCGGGTTAGGCTTGAAGGTAGTAGAGTTATATGCAAAATTGTCTTCTCGTCATTTTTTATTAATGCTCCAAGCTAGATTTAAGCATTCGTTTTCCGTATTTTTTCATTTTTCACTTTTTGTGTCGGATTGTTTTGTCAGGTTGATCATTCAACGTCACTATATACGTCTTAACGCAGCGGATAACGATAATAAACAAGCGCGTAAAATCGATGATAAAATAAACAAGTGCGTAAAGTCGATAATAAAATAAACAAGCGCGTAAAATCGATAATAAACAAATTTACTGTATTGATTGTTATGTTTCAGACAAAACGATTTGTTTACTCTCATGAGATATAAAAGGTTTTTCAATTCTTTTCAATCCCACACGTTGCTTTTTTCATTTTTTCATGTGTTTTTACTTTTGGCTTTTTTCTTTGAAGTTTCTTTGGCTCACCAAGTTTCTTGAAAATTACTTGGGGACGCCTGAGTTTTCTTTCGAGTTTCTTTGGTGCACAAGATTCTTGGGGACACCTAAGTTTCTTTGTCAGAGTTTCCTTACACTCTTGGCGGGTCGTTTATTACTACCCCGTTTTTATCCTTTGACTTCTTTTTATTGGAAACTTCTGGTATAGTATCGTGTTAGCGATAGCGGTTGTTTCTTTCTTGGCTATTTCGAGATTATCTGAGTATTGCTTTACCAAGAAGCAATAGGATTTTCTCTTGGCTAGTTGACGTGTATTTCGTTCTTTGCTTGAACCTGTCTTTCTAGTATAAATTAGGCCCTTTATCTGATTTGACTATCAAGCAATAATTTGAAAAGAGATTTTCTATTTGGCTTTTTCTATTTTTTGTTCGTGTTAGCTTCGTTTTATTGGAACTTCTGGTATAGTATCGTGATAGCGATAGCGGTTGTTCCTTTCGTAGTTAATTACGACATTATCTGACTATTACTTTACCAAAAAGCAATAGGAATTTCTCTTGATTAATAATTGATGTATGTTGTTCTTTGCTTGAACTTGTCTTTTCAGTATAAATTAAGCCCTTTGTCTAGTTTGACTATCAAGTAAAAGTTCGAGAAAAGGAAGTCAATTAGTTTTCTTTTTCTATTTTTGTTAATTTTAGCTTTCTTTTTATTGGAAACTTCTGGCATAGTATCGTGATAACGATAGCGGTTGTTTCTATTTTATTAATTTTAGCTTTCTTTTTATTGGAAACTTCTGGTATAGTATCGTGATAACGATAGCGGTTGTTTCTTTCTTGGTTAATTTTGAGATTATCCGAGTGTTGCTTTACCAAGAAGCAATAGGATTTTCTCTTGGCTGAATAATATCCTAGTATTTCGTTTTTGCTTGGACTTGTCTTTCCGGTATAATTGAGCTCTTATCCGGTTTGACTTCCGAGAATGCTTCGAAAGAATGGGATTCTCAGTTTTCATTTTATTTTAAATAAAACCCGCCAATTTTTAATTAAAGGTGATTGAAAATACACCTACAAAATATTACTACCAGTGGCTTTTTTCCAGATTTTTGCCCTTGTAAAAAATTCTGAAAACTCCGCTTTTTGACATTGTTGCCATAAAATGGTTTCAATTGCTGCTCGAAACTCTTTAAAGGACTGGGGCGGCATATCTGTTAAAAGATAACGCAGGTGTCCTAAGTGGGAACTTACTGAGAACAGAAATCTCAAGTAAAACAAAAGAAAGTCCCCTTTATTTGTGAATACAAAGTGGCTATCGATCCTTTTAGACCCTTGTGGCTAGAGGTGCCAGAAAGTTACCATAGGGATAACTGGCTTGTGGCAGTCAAGCGTTCATAATGACGTTGCTTTTTGATCCTTCGATGTTGGCTCTTCCTATCATACTCAGTGTCATTCACTCTCTAATAGGGAATGTGAGCTGGGTTCAGACCGTCGTGTGGTATTGTTGTAATACTAATTCAACTTAGTATGAAAGGAACCATTTATTCGGATAATTGGTTCATGCGCCTGCCTGAAAGGACAATGGCGCGAAGTTATTATCCGCTGGAATTTCTGAAATTCAAAATGAAGAAATTCAACCAAGCACGGGTAAACGGCGGAAGTAAATATGCATGCCTTGTCATCTGATTAGTGACAAGCATGAATCGATTTACGAGATTCCCACTGTCCCTATCTACTATCTAGCGAAACCACAGCCAAGAAAATGGGTTTGGCAAAATCAGCGGGGAAAGAAGACCTTGTTGAGCTTGACTCTAGTTTGACATTGTGAAAAGACAGAGGGTATAGTGGCTTCGGTCACGTTTGTGAAATACGATCTCTGTTGAGCTTGGCTCTAATTTGAAATTAATGAAAAAACATAATGAAAGTGGTTTCGTCGGTCCTGACTTGAGTGCACTTCCTTCATCAGTGGGTTCTATTACTAAGATAGCTTCTGAAGTTATTCGGTAATATTACCCGAAGGTGTAATCTCGATTCCTTCAAGGTTTCTACGAGTTTCTAGCCAATTCTCATAGATCGTAGTATTCCAAGGATTTTGCTCTGGTGATTCCTAATTGGAATGAGGGTTCGAATCCTTCCAAAATCCAAACTCATTCATAGGGGAAAAAAATCAAATGATCGATTCAATTTAGAAATTTAAAGTATTGGACATTATTTGATTAATTATTTTTTTACCACTGGGTCGCGAAATATCACGTCACAAAATTTTTATATACGAAAATTTATCGCGAACTGGAATTTTTTATTCTTACATTATGTATTCACAGTGTGCTATTAAGAACTGAATTCGAAATAATCCAATTCCAATTGAAAAAGATGTCTTGCCTTATTATTGTTATGCGAAAAATAACATGTCGATATGCTCGTTCACGTTTAGATATAAAAATTTCCTGAAGCTAAACAACATTTTGCAAAAACTGAAACAATTGATCATCTGTAATTACAACATTATGTAATAACGATCAGTTTTACCGAACCAAATTTCCTAATTTGGATTATGAATTTTCATTATGCTCGATTAAAGTAAGGTATTGGGTGGAGGTTATATGTAAAATTGCCCTCCGGACATTTTTAATTAATAGTCCAAGACAGATAGATTTATGCATCAGTATTCTCGTAATATCACTTTTTTCATTTGATTTTTTTGCCGGGTCGATCAAAAATTTGTGCATTCTTAATACATGTAACTAAAAAAATACATGTATTACATAATAAATGTCACGCCCCTTTTTTAAAATGTTAATTTTTAAGGATGCTAAATTTTCATAATGGACATTTCTTAATGGCAGAAAGATAGTTATCACAGTGAAATTTTTGTTTGCAATTTTTGCCAAGTTGACCAATGTGATTGTGTTTTTATGTTTTTCCATGTTTACGTTTTGTAAAACAAGATTCGAAATATCAAAGCTATATATAAGTCACATTTAAGGAGAATCTTACTGTAAGAATAACATTGTAGAATCGGAACTGTATACTTTGTATTCACAATTATAAGTTTATTAGATAAAAAATAATACAAACATACATATATGTTCAAATAAAAATGTATGAATTTATATCAGAGAACGGGTTTAAATAAAAATATGTGAATTTAATATATCTGTAAAAGGGTTAAACCATAAAATACATGAATTAATATGTAGTGGGTGCGCGTTTTTCAATTTGGTAAATTGTTGGCTGTGATGGGTTTTACGGTTTTTTGCCGGTGGGTGTGGTGAATGTGGTGGACGTGGCGGGTTCTGGTTCTCGTTTTAGTTTATGGTCTTTTTTGGGTTTTCTTTTTTCGATTACCGCGAATTTGGGTGCTCCTGTATGTAACGAACGCTCACCAACTATAAAATTTAAATTAATTGTTTTAAGTTAGTTAAAGCTTTTTGTTAGCATAATAAAAACACATACCTTCACCAGCAACGTAGATATCTCCAAAGATAACAAACACCAGAAAACACAAAAAGATCTTTAAAGCGAAATTCATTTTTTTATCTTTTAATTCTTGTTAGTTTTTTAAATTCGTTAGATCTCGTTTATTTATAAGGTCTTATCTTTTTAGTTTTTATTCCTAAAGAATTTGTTGGACCTCGTCTATTTATATGAAAACACTTTCAGCCTATTTTCGTACACGATATCTATGACGATAAGTAAAACCATATGTACAGGGAAAAAAGAGTCAAGTACAGTCATCTCATGAACAATTCAAATACAAGCACATTATGTGATTTAACTTGTCATAATAATTCTGTCGTTCGACAACATACATGTTTTTGGAATTTTCAATAAGTACGCTTTCTATTTCGGTCCCAACTGACTTGTATCCTTTAAGAAATGCGTGAATGTCAGAGAAAAAAGTATGAATTAGTCAACATGGTAGTAAGTAAAGTGCCCATAAAAGTATGTGCTTTAAAAAAGTCTGTTTATCGCAGGAAATGTAAAAGCAAGCAGGCTTTTACAACCTTCTGTATATGCATACACGAAAATGTAAGACAACGAATTTGTGTGGGCGAATGAATTCGATTTGTTAAACCTTTATCGTTATAGGGTAAAAATGATTTCTATTAGTCTTTCTTTACTTGTCAATAAACTTTTTGTTTTTTTATATTACCGTATCGTTTCGGAATTAAAGCATCATTTTTTGAGGTTGACCTGGCAAATGGATTTTCACATTAGATCGACAGCCGTTGATAAAATATTATATTTGTTACATGCGGGTTTGGACTCTGAACTCTAATTCTGGACAATACGATAATCTCAAATAGATAAACTTTTTTAATTAAAAGTCAAACTGAAAATAATTTAGTTTGTTGGATTATTACTTATCATTAAGGCGGTGTGACATTTATTAGCGAATATTATTATGATTATTATGATGGTTGAATTTCTAATACGTTTACACTGTTTCTATCGACTCAGCCCATAATATTAAACTAATAAATACCACAACTTTTATTTAAAAGGCCAACTTTTTCATCAACTTACTATCTCGTATTCAGATAAGTTATTTATCATGATTCAAACTTATTCTTAGAACTCTAAATGTACACTTCCAAATGCATATTCTCCCTAGATGCACACCATAGTCTGTTTCCAACATCTAATAACACTCAATTATGAAATTGCTTCATACATATAATGCACACCCTCGAATGACAAGCTGATTTTAATAAAACATAAAAGTTTATCCGAACTTAACTTTGTGGATTTCTTTTACCTTTTTTCAGAAAAAAGGTACTTGCGTCAATAACAAAATTCCGTGAATCAATTTTAACGTCTTGCCAAATCTAAATTCGTTCAATAAATTTTACCTTACTTTTCGAAAACACAGTTATTTTCAGTAAGCTTTGTGCGTACAGGCGCTCTCTATATAATCACAAAAGGAGAATGATTGACCATAAAGGTCAAATGTCTTATTATATTTCAGAAAAAAGAGAGATATCATCATGACTTTTGGTGATCAGTCTGTACCTAGCAGAATGATATATTCGATTAACAGTTTGCCAATTGAAAAAGAGGATAGGCACTATAAAAAACACTTTAATCTTGCAGGCAGTTTCCCCTGTAAAACTTCTGGAATCCATTACAAATTACAGATATTTACAGGTTTTTACATGCACCAAAAATGTTCTTGGTAAGTCACTACATAATCTTTAATTTTCAAATCTAGAGAAGTTTTGTCTATGAAAAACCTAAAAAAATGTCAAAGTGAAGTTATAGATAAGACAAATGAGATGGTAAAATATCTTCTGTTGTATGATGGAGTTCAGATGCTCGCTGGTAACCATATGACATCTGAATAAAATTCGATGCAGGTTCACTGATTTTGTGTAATTTATAGAACTTGTTCGGTGTTTAACGCAGAATCACATCGCGAAAGTATCTGTTCTCAGTTCCTGGTCAGGTGACAATCAACAAATAAAAATCCACAAATCATATGCGAGTTGGCATTATCTTTTTGATATTTTTAATATTTTTAATAGTGCTCCAATCCAAGCTAGATGTCTGTTTTTCATATTTTCTCGCATTTTCGTCTTCTTGCATTCTTATTGGTCTGTGAAGTGTACGTAATCAAGAACTGAGCACATTATGTAATACATGTACACTTCCCTGTCTAAAAAATTTATATCATTTTATTCAGAAAAACATGAATTTTATTAATATCTAGTTGGATTTCCATGGCTATCTAATACAGCTTGAACCCTTCTTGGCAACTTTCAACTAAATTTGTTAAAACTTCAGACTCAATTTTATTCCACTCCTCCACCAAATCTACCATATATTTTTTGGATGAGGTTTATGTTCCTGAACCCTTTCCAAAATATTTCACAAATGTTTAATTAGATTAAGATCTGGCTTCTGCAGATTATGGAAGACTTAACATTAAATTATTCTTCTTTCATTAATTAACTATTCTTGTTCTATATACTGGAATGTTATTATCTTGAAAAATATATTATGAATTGTTTTCTAATCTATTATAAAAGGATAAAAAAGTATTTTCTAATATTTTTATATATATATAAACCTACTATATTACCTGAAACTTGAATTAAAGAATTAATTTTATCTTTTATAAAATATTTTCATATCATAATTCCTTGATGTTCAGATTTTACAGTTGAAATTAAGTAACTTACATCATATTTTTCATGTGATTCACATCAAATTCAGTGGTATTCACATTTTGAAATAGCATAAAGCAAGATTCATCACTCTAAATAATAGAATCACTCTAAATAATAGAATTCTATTTATCATTTCAATTACTTCTTTTACAATATCATTTTAGTCTTTTTTATAATTTTTTTCAGAAATAAATAATTTTCTTTTTCCAGTTTATCCATAAAATCTCTTAATATATAAAGTATACTTTATAGTACTAGAAGATACTGGAATTGATAAAGACTCTAAATTTTTTGTTATTTTCTCTAGAGATTGTTGCCAGTCTTTCTTAACTAATTTTACAAGACTTCTAATTTCTCTTTCTGTGAGTTTTGATAATTTTCCTAAATGTAGAGCTTCTATAATATTTCCTGAATTTTTATATTTTTGTTATAGTATTATGAATAGTGGTTTTAGAATGTTCAAGAATGTTCTCAATATTTTATTTAGTATGATCTCCTTTTCAAAGACTTATAATCTTTTCTCATTCAAACTCAGTAAGTTCACATCTTTTGAATATTGTAAAAGAAAAAAATTTTTATTTTTGGATAACTGAAAACAAGAGCTGCATGAAAAAAAACTTTATTTATTTATGCTTAATAATTTTGGCATAAATCTTATTTTAATAGGTAATGATCAGTAATCATAAATCAGGTGGTCGGATACTTTTGACCGGGGAGTGTACTTTGAGATCTGGTTAAAAAAAGTGACCACCATTACAGTCATAACTCATGAGCTTTCTAGATAAATATATTTAAAATTATTAAGGTAAAAGAGCCATCAATATCTTTTGATGAATCAGAATTTGTTCTAAAGCTATTTAATTAACTCTTTTTTGCATTGATGTTTTATTCTCAAGCCGTCGATTTTTTTGCAATTTCCAAAGTATCTTTGATTTTGTGTGGTATACTAAATAAATTAATAAAATAATATCATCAAGCTAAATTTACCTTCGTTCAAAACATGCAATCTAGAGACTTGATATTTGGTATCAATATTATAATTGTGGTATACATGTTTTTAAATAATTTTACCTTCATTACTTCGTTAGATATATATAAACTGATATTAGCTTGATAAGAATAGATTATATAAACATTATTAAAAATACCAACCTTCCTGATCCAACTTCGGCAAAACTTTGCTCGTGTAAACTGCCAAGTGCAATTTTCTTCGGAATTATATTTGGCTTCTTTTGCAATTCTAAACTTCTAAGCAACGTCTATTTGGCTTCTTTTGCAATTCTAAACTTCTAAGCAACGTCTATTTGTTGTTTTTCCGTTTTTGTAGTTCTCGATACCGTTTTCAACGACGTCGCATATCTCTTTAGAAGCTGATCTTTGTGAGGGATTTTATGCCAACAATGTACAATCAAGTCGTAGTAAAAGTCAGGTAGTCCTTCCGAGAATTCTGGTCGCAATCCGTTGCATATATCAATGGCTAAATAAGTATCGAAAGGAATGGCGGTTTACAACATGCTGAAGATGCAACGAATGGGATCAAACCAAATATTTGGCCTTTTTCCTTAATGATTGAATAAACTGAAGATGAATACAAATATCATATAGTACTTGTATGCGATAATTCTATGTTATTCTGATGAAGTGCTTTCGTAGACAATTTCGCAGAGAACTAAAAAGTATTCTCCATTTGAAGGATTGCGAGTTTTTATAGTATCGAAAACTATACGTAAATGAAAAATAGAAGGATAAATTAATAAATAAAAAAGCCTCATTTTTTACCTAACATCTTTTTAGATAATGGTAAGAAATTACATAAATATAATAAATTGATATCTAATAAAAATAAAAAATAATGATAATAATAAATTCAAAAAATCAATTAACATGGTCGATTTCCTACCAAATACAAAATAAAATCGTTGATTTCTTACCATCTAAATAAAGGATAGTGGATTAGTTGAATAAATTAATATCAAATAAAATGAAAATGAAAATGTAAACAAAATCGTTGATTTCTACAGGATAGAATAATGGGTTAGTTAAATAAATTAAGATCAAATAAATTAAAATGAAAATGTAAAATAAAATTGTTAATTTCTTAAAGGATAGAATAACAGATTGGTTAAATAAATTAATATCAGATAAAACTAAAATGAAAATCGTTGAATTTTTCACCATCTAAAAACATCTAAAAAGGAAAGAATAATTGATTAGTTAAATAAATTAATATCAATTAAAATGAAAATGTAAAATAATAATAAATTAGATAAATAAATTAATATCAAATAAAACTAGAATGAAAATGTAAAATAAAATGCAAATGTAAAATAGAATTGTTGATTTCTTACTCCTAAAAATAAAGGATAGAATAATGGATTAGACAAATTAATATCAAATAAAATTATCACTAATAAAAAAGTTAAGATTATTAAATAAAATAATAATCTTAACCATAATTTTTACCGTCTTTTTGCACATTTATTAGTCAAATTAGCCTCCATTGAATTATTAATAAGAATAAATAACTACCAAAATAGGTTTCGCATACTTATCTAGACACCATCTTTAATATTAATTTCCTCATGTAATAATTCTTTCATTGTCTTGGCTGACATCAATGCAATTCTTATTCCAAAAACCTTTGTATACCTCACCAAATCCTCCCTTGACAATTTTCTCAATATTAGTAATCTATTCTCTCAATTTCAGGTGTGGGATTGAATAAACTCTTCGATTTCATTATTTGTTTCTATTTCTTTAGTGTTTGCCATATATTTAAGCTATGTTCAAAGAGGACGAACAATCTTCTTTTATATAAGTCTCCGTCAAATGCTGTTGTTTGAGATCACTCTTTCCGTAAATGATTGACAGTGCATGTACTAACTCTAAAGAAAGTAGATCAGCAATCGGAAAAATTAAACGCATCCATGTACTTTTTTATTAATATTAAGTGCGCCTATTTTTCTAGTTTTAGAAAATATAAACCTTTTATATTTTTATTTAATTTTTCGAGTTACTTGTATTTTAGGAATTCTTATTTGACATTTTCTTTGAAAATATATAATTTTAAACTCTTTTAGTTATTTATCAAGTAAGTACTGCAAGAAAAAACTTGATTAATATAGAACAAAAAGAAATTCACTTTTTTGAAAGATACAAAGGCAAGAATATAAAGTTTAGATCTAAGAATAAGAATTTTATCGTATAAATAAAATTACAAAAACCAGATTTATAATAAAATAAAATCAAATATTAAATAAGTTATAAATTATTTGGATATAAATACGATTTTACAACTCTAAAAAAGATTAATAATATCGAATTTGTAATATCAATAGCATTTAAGCCTCGCTGATTCTTAAATTTGTTATATTATAAATTATGTGACTTTTTAACATAATTAATAGTTGGAGTTATCTAAAATAAGTATTTTAACTGAATTTAATATTGTTGCCAGTTCATTCTTTATCTTCATTTGTAATTTCAATCACATTACTTTTGTCTTATTTCTTATTATTATATTATCATTTATTTCTTTTCCTTTCAAATCTTTCTAATTTTCTATCTACTGATCAGTATTTTGTCATTTAGATTATTCATAATTAATTATCCAAGCCATTTCTATTTTTATTTATTTTTGATTATTATTTATCTAATTTAATATGTTATAAATTTCTTTTCTCTATCTCTATTTTTTATTTATTATCTTCTATATATGCTTTATTTTCTATTGGTATTCTAATTCAGTTAATGTCATGTTAATTTCATTAATATAATGCATAATACTTTGCTAATTTATTTCATATAATACTTAATATTTACTAATTATTCACATAATAAATAAAAATTAATTAATTATATATAAAAGAAATCTTTATAATAGTATAGAAATTACTAGAATATTAAGATTTAAATAATATTCAAAAAATTGCTTATTTTGTATGCTACCATTTTTTTCTAGTAATTTTTGTAGCGAACTATTAGTATAAGGAAATTACAATCCAAGCTATTTAATTAATTAGATGATTTTATTAAAAGAGCTTCGCTTTTGTTAGCGATACATATAGCTAAGCTAAAAAAAATTTGTTTTAAATTGGCTTATTTAATAAATTATAAAGTTATATCTTAAAAAAGCAACTTTTTATCGTATTTTATATCAAATTTTATTGTGGTTCTTTGCACTAGTTCTAATGCTGAATCTTTTTTAAACTCGAATATGCCTAAACCTTCTAAACATAAATTACAAATAAAAAATGCACGCGAATTACTTGCTAAAAAGCGCAAGTCGAATCAATGTCAAATTATTTTTTATAAAACAACTAATCGTTTAAAAAAAGAATCCGAATATGAACTTCAAAAAATACATGATACCGTGGTAAATACAGTGTGAGACAAAAGTCTTTGGACATTTATTTATAAGAAATAATTTTGTATCACGAGTCTGTTAGTTACACATGATGGATGATTTTCGATCATCTTTTTTTTTGCATTCAATTCAGCGATTCAATACCATCTGTTCAAAATGGGTTAAGGTTAACTAAGATGCCACCTATAAGTAAAAGTACACATGCCGGAACCATAAAATATTTGTGGGACATTGGTATAAAAAACGTAAGTAAAATACAATGGAAAACCCAAAATTCCAAGATCAACTATCTATTACAACATTATAAAACTTAAAAAACTGACAATTACTCAATCCAAAAGTTCGGTCAATACATATGACAAATTTCCTCAATATCATCATGATTATCGTAATATTAGATTTTTTTTACTATCGCGTATATACATACCGATCCTGTAACACGATGGTTAATAAAGTCGATGAGCATACGATTTTGATCATTGATGAATATCTGCCAGTTATACATAAAAAGCCTCAAAGCTTATTTTTCCTGCAATCCCAATTAGTTGCACGAAAAGATAATTTTAGAATTCACCAAAGTAAATTATACTCTGATTTCTAGATATCGCGACCTGAATTTGTATCATGCATAAGCTAACCAAAGACTCGCATCCAGGCTCAGTATCACTGTTAAGTGAAAAATATATTTTTTGCTATCCATTTCTGAGCAAAAAAGTATGAAGTTGTTTTACAAATAAATCAGTCTAGTTTATTCCTCTCTTCCTTGCTCGTAGCATTTCGCAAATAAATAAAAATCAAACAATGGTAAAAACTGTGGACTTTTCTAAGACAAGATATATTAATTCTTTTATATTCAATGAAAATTACCTCGTTACAATACCGTCACGGCTGAAACGAAGCTGTAAAATCCTGTGACTACAAAGCAGGCATTCTCAAGAGACCAAAAGGACCAGAATTTCGTTTACATAGCCTTTTGTACTTCTAATTTAATCAGACGTTTTCAAAATTTGAAAAATACAGTAGCAAACCAGTACTATAATATTCGGTGCTATTTTAAATCCGAACGAATGAATGCAGAAAAACTCAGGCGAATCATCAGCTGCATTTTGATTTATTATAGCGAAGCGCGATATCTTAACAGGTAATTTTTATTACATCATATTCGGTATAATCAATTTACTTTATAACGAGCAAAAATTTAGAACATAAAAAGATTTGAATGTAAACGGCCATTTCTATCTTTTTCATAATTTTCTGTGGGAAAGACATGCGCGATGTAATCCTCACTCGCATCATTTACGACCTTATCTTTTCTCAAGCTCTTTGAAATTGGTCAAGTTTGAAACATCTGATGTTTTCGACTAAAAGAATGCATCCTCTTGTCGTTTATGCGAATACAGTCAAAACGTCAAAACTGAATGCATGTATAACCATTTCTAAACGAACACGGGTTATATAAACAGGTTTGATTTTACAAAAATAGGAAATTGAAAAATCTCATGATAATAGAACAAAAACAAATAGATTCAAATTTAATAGTAACTGTACCACATTCGATATTTCAATGACCTCATACTTTAATGATTTAAATTTAATCATGATTGAGATCTAGGATCGATTGGACAATTTAAAGTTTAAAAGGGTAATTTGAAGAGAAGCATTGTGACATGGTATCAATATTTACAATCAAAGACAAACATCTTAAACTTTGTTACTTTTCTATCTATTGGTTTTAGCTCTATTTTAAGACTGAATTTAGATCACTGTTTATTGTGAAGTGAAAAAATTACTCGTTTTGCTTAAAAAGTATCTGATGGTAACACATGACGTAATGATTTTTCCGAGCGGTTATTTTTTATCCATTACATGCACATGTATCAATAACTTTCTAAGTGGTCATATGATAGCCGGAATATGAATCATTCGATTTTTTTAACTGTTGTATAATAAATTAATCCCATTTTCTTACATTGATATAATCTATTCAAGCGAAGCAACAGGTAAGATAATAGTGATAATTGCAACATTTTGCGTCACAATTAATTATTGCCGTAATCCGCAGTTTTTTAGTCTGTCCAGCTGGTCGAAAAATCCAAGCCAAGATAAGCCAAAGCATGGGTGTGTATATAATAATTACACGTGTATGATGAACAGACGTAGAAAAGATCATAAATAATAATAGGAAATTAAAAATAATAATTATTAGTCATTGTATCTTTCAAAAAAAAAACCCGCAAATTCATGCAAATTCAAAATAGTAAAATAATATATATATATATATATATATGTATATTAAAAGCAACATCACGCACGCAATCTTACCTTTTACTTTTTTATTATTCATTATTGACCGACCATTCTTTCATACTTTACTATTATTATTTATATTTATTATCACATTTGATCATGCGCATAAGTTTTCAACAACAAAACGTCCGGGGGGGGGGGGAAGCAAAAAGCTTTGTGCATAACACTTTGTTGTTGATTTATCATACCACTACTACTTTATTTTTATATGTATGATGATGTGATAATTATATTACTTTATTTTATTTTTTGATATAAATACAGAGTGAACCTCTGTCGCTTGGACGCAGTATACTATACTCGTTTCTCCTCTTTATATGTAACATAAATTAAAAGTATATAAGTAAATATTTCGATCACAATTAAATAGTAAGATACACTCAAAGAAACGCGTACGAGATAGCGTTATTATTTTACACGTGTCTTTCCCAAAACTTCTAAACCAACAAACTAGCTTTCAAACACCAAACTAACGCCACAAAACACAATGGCATCCACAGTCACCATTACAAAAATAGACTCGCGCACAAATTGTCATCATCTTTCTCACTACTACCCTACTAGCACGACTACAATTCCGACAAAAACAAAAATACGAAACTTAACTTCCAATACTGCAGCAGGGTCTTGGAATGATATTCCAGTCGATTTGGATGATCCCGGTTCCTACAGTTATCATCCGACAGCTGCGATGGTGCAAGCTGCGAAAATTGATTACGCGAACAGAATGTTTGAATACACGTTGGAAAAATTGTATCGTGCTGAAATCGCTATGAATAATAAGGAGACCATTAAAAAATGTAGCAAGACCAAGAAGACGACTACGGCTGCGAACGGAACTACAAAAAGAAACGTAGAACACGAATCTACACCTATTGATGCTGTCTCGAGCAGATCTGCCACGGAAACGTCAAATTTCTCAGCTACAAGCAAGAAAAAAGATGACGAGAATTAATTTGTTTATTGATGATGATGATGATAATAAATAATGATCAACCAAATAATTCATGTAAAAAAACCAGCATAGTAATAGTAAAAAGTATCATTTAATAGTAATAGCAATCGTAATATTAGCACAAAAAAATGAAAACGACCCAATTTACTATTTTTACAGTAAACGTATTACAATAAAATTCTATTTCAGTAACATAATTTATATGATTGTCGCTACTTAAAATAATTATCAAATAACATCCCTAATATGGATCTGGCTTTTGAGAAAATTCACTCTACTTTTGCACTGATAACGCGAAATAAAAGATTTAAACAAATAGTGGTAGTTGGTTAGATTTGCAAGAAATTAATTTACCAACCTCAAAGCCAAGCCCGACTAAGTTACTGTACATCACAAACAATTATATACTTACTATTTATGTTAAAAATCTGCTAGGCTTGAGTAAACGTTCTTTTTTTCCAAACTTAGAATGTTAGAACAAATATAACTTGCATAAAATTAAAATTGACGATTCAGTATCTTGACAGATTCTGCAGGATCGCGGGATTTTAACATCCATTTTATTGATTACCATACAGATGTGAAATTAATTTATTAATTCCTCTGTATAAATTATAGATATAATATTGTAAATAAAGAATATATACACGCATATATTTAGCATATTTTAAAAGTGGGACCGGATATTTAGTTTAATTTTTAGATTTTGAAACTTTGAGTTTTAAAATTGCAAAAATTTAATTATTTTTTTTTAAAATATATATGTATGAATTTTGAGCTTTCTGGTTTATAAATATTTATTATATTAAGTATGCAAACTTCAGATAAAGTATTATTGTAAATTTATATTTTTCTATTCTTGCAAAAACTAATTCTGATTATGAACTTAGTTTTTGTAAAATTCGAATTATAGATTTTAGTTTGTTTTGATTTCTATCTGAGTAAAATAGATTTTAATCAGTTTTTGTAAATTTTATCAAAAAACTATTTTTTATAATCTAATTAAAATTGATTTTAATTAATTTTTAGTAAATTCTGACAAAAATTTTTAATCAGATTCTAAAAAAATTAATATTAATTTTAATTATGAAAAAATAATTATTTTAATCAGATAAAATATCATTTTTATAAAAACTTACTAATATTCAAGAACTTGATTGATCCTGAAATTTTAAAAATTAATTATTTTAATCAGATAAAAGATTATTTTTATAAAACTTACTAATATTCAAGAACTTGATTGGTCTTGAAATTTTAAAAATTATAAAATCAATAAGTATATAAAAAGACAGAATTAATATAGATTTTAATTAAATCTAATTTTATTTAGAATATCTATTATAATACATATATAATAACAATTATAATTAATATAATACTTAATTTACTTTATTTATAATTAGAACAATTTATATAATATTACTTATTTTATTTATATTAAATTCTTTAAATTTTTTTAATTTAAATAAAAATTTATAAAAAAATAAATAATAACAAATATTATATATATATATATTTTAGTATTTAAAAATAAAAAAATAATATATTTAATAAAAAAATCTTAGTAATAATTCTTATAAACTTGAATTAAAATTTAAAAATTTTTTAAAAAATTTTATAAATCTATTTTTTTAAAATTTTTTCAAAAAAAATATTTTAAAAATAATTTTAATATATTATTTTTTCTATTATTTTTTAAGTAAATTTATTTATTAGATTATAAAAAAATTTTAGAAAATTTTAATAAAAATTAATAAAATTTTTATTATATAATAAAGAAAAATATAATTAAAATTAATATTTTACAAAACTGTAAGATTATTTTGTTAATAGTTGTAAACAAGATAAAATGTGATATAAATAAGTTTTAATTTTATAACTTATGATTAT
>CAJVPS010000998.1:0-18177 GCA_910591765.1 Ambispora leptoticha | reverse complement strand
TTTTGAATTATAATATTATATTAATTTTTAATTTATTTGATATTGTTTTGAGAGTAGAAGATCTCTACTATAAATAAGCCATACTTTTTGTTTATTATTTTTGAGAATAAAAAATCTCTATTATAAATAAGCCATACCTTTTATTTATTTAGTTATTTAATTCTTATATTTTAGTTTTTATCTTTACCTTAGTTATAGTCTTCTTTGATTAATAGCTTGCTATTTAATCAATTTAAAATCTTGAATTATATCAATTACTAGTGATTTCACTCAGTTAATCTTTATAATTTCTCTGATTTATTTATTTCTTTATTTATTTAATTACCTCTTTTTAAGACAATATTTATAGATATTAATATAGCAGGTCTTAAAAATCTTTGTCATTATTGAAAGTTATAGTCTAATTCCTCTTTCTTCACTTTTTAATTATTTCAGTCTCTCCCAATCTTATATCATTAAGATAAATTCAAGTGAAAACTTACTTACTAATTCACTGTAATAATATTATAATTAATTAACTAATTATATATTAAGAATAAAATATATTTAAATTAAATTATTTATATTAATAAATATTTAATTAATAAAATAATAATATTATTCAAATAATTAGAAGTTTATAATTTCTAATAAAAGTAATAATATATAATCTTTTTATTTATATTTTAATAATGAAATATTTAAAACTTATAATAATGTGTAAAAATATTTTTTAGAATATTATGAACAAGATTTTTCTAATAGCACAAGATATATTAGCTTAATAAAATATTATGAAATATTATATTAAATATAATGAATTAGATATTTATATAAAATAACTTTGAAAAAAAAATTATTTAAAAATATTTTATAATTTTGAAAATATTTTTGTAAAATATATTTTAAAATATAAAGAATATATTTGTAAGTTTAAAAAAATTATTTATTATATATTTATTTAATAAATATCAGTTAAAAAAAGTTTTTGTTTTAAATAATTTTTATAAAAAATAATAGTAAAATATAGTAAAAATAGATTTTACTATAATTTATTATAAAATTTATTAAAATAAAGTCTTATTTATTAAAAAATATGCAAAAAAATTTTTTTAACTTATATATATTTTTTATATCTTAAAATATATTTTTATAAAAATATTTTTAAATTTACTTATTAAAAATATTTTTAAATAATTTTTTTTTCAAAGTTATTTTATGTAAATATCTAATTTATTACATTTGATACAATATTTTATAATATTTTATTAAGCTAATATATTTTGTACTATTAGAAAATCTTGTTTGTAATATTTTAAAAAATATGTTTATTAGTTTTGAATACTTTATTATTAAAATATAGGTGAAAATGTTATATACTATTATTTTTACTAGAAATTATAACTATATCTTGAATAAATCTTAATTAGAAAATTCTATAATAAAAATTAAAATTTAATTAAATAATTTTAAAATAATTATTTAAAAATTAATAATTAAAAAAAATATAAATATTTGAATAATAATAATATTTTTAATTTGATTTAATAATATAAATTCAGATATTATTTTAATTAAATATAAATAATAAAAATATAAATAAGTTAAATATATTTAAAATATTAATTTAAAATTTTATTATTACAAAAGATTAAAATATATAAAAAAATCTATAATAAACTGATAAAAAAAGAAATATATTAATTATTATTATAATTTACTATATAAAATATATTCAAATATAATTATTTAAATTTTTATAAAAAATAATTATATTAATAAGAATTAAGATCTGAAATTAGAAAATATATTCAAGTTTTTGACTTTAATAATAATAATAAAATAATTAATTTATTAAGAATATTAAGAAAGATTTCTTAATAAAAATATATTATTAGTTAATATATGATCTAGTTCTAATTAAGATAAATATTATAAATATATAATTTAATAATATTCTATTTATTATAATATTATAACTTAGAATTTATAAAATATAATTAATTATAATCTGATAATATTTATTATTATAATATAATGATAATTATAATACTTATTTTTAATTTTAATTTATTAGCTTTATTTTTATAGATTAAATTTGCTTAATAAATTAGAAAATATTAATTAAATATTATATTTAATTATATAATTTAATAATAATTAATTTTATCTGCTTATAAAATATTATATTTAATTATATAATTCAATAATAATTAATTTTATCTGCTTATAATAATAATAATAATATTAATATCTTTTTAAATTTTGTATAAATCTTTATAATATTTCGTAATTTATTAAATAATTTAATAATTATATTCAAATTAAAATATTATAATATAATAATATTGAGAATGATAATAATAATAATAATAAATAATTATATCTATTTATAGTTATTATACTTGAAAAAGTAAAATTAAATAACTATAAAGAGATTTTTATTAATTAACTGAAAAACTCAGAAAAGATAACTATAAAAGATGTGATTATAAAATGAATTAATTGTATTATCTTAAATAATATAAATCTAAATAATACTTTTACTATTAATTTTCATGTCCAGTATCTAGTTATAAGTAATTATGTTCTTTTTAGAGCTCTATATCTTAAAGAACCAGTAATAATTGAGAATAAAATTTATTATTTTATTTATTAGAATTTAGAAATTAAATAAAAGTTTATGCTCAATTCTTATTTTTAAATTGATATTGGATTTCAAGATTCTTGCCAAATTTATATTTTTATATTTTTAACAGATAATGAAATATTAAGTCAAAATTATTAATATAATTTATCTTAATTACTATAAATCTTTTTGAATTTTAATAATATGATGAATTTATTAAAAGCCAAAATTATTAATATATAATTCCTTAATTTTAATATTACAGTATTTTTAAATAATTTTTGTAAGTATAAGAACATTATTATGATGATTAAAAAATTCTATCATGTAACACAATCATAGTAGTGATGGGAGTCGCAATTCTCTGATTGGCCACCGTAACTCTGCCGCAACTCTCTGATTGGCTGCCGCAAGTCGCAACTAGTTGAGCCATCTTTAGATAACGATAATAACACTTATATTTAAATTTATAAGACTTTCAATGGAATACAATTTTTCAAATTATAGATTATGAAATTAAAGAAATTTATGTTATTTAATAGAAATTAATAAATAAATTTTTATCAATTGCAATTATTAATCTTAAATATTAAATTTTTATTATATTATTTTGTATCAATAACTTCTATCAAATCCAAATTTCGAATCGAATTACTTACTTTTGAGATTGATCAGATCAGATCGGAGCTTTAATCATAATTGCAAAAATCCAAATTACACTAAATGACATTAAAATTTTTAGCTTTTCCTCATATTTTTTTACTATTTTATAAAATGTGAAAAAAACGAATCATTTTCTAAATTTCATTTGTTAAACAATTTGTACCAATTGATTTCAGTCCTGCCTTGTTAAACTAATATTTTTTTAATCTATTAAATGTATAAAATTACTTAATAATAGTGGGATAAGAAAATATATATATTTGAATTTCACTACTAGAGAGTCTAAAATAAAAAGGTTAGAAGTAAATAAATATTTATATTAGTAAAATGGCAATCGTTTAAAATATAAGTAAATTGTAAGAAACGATCGTGAGGTTGATAATTTAGCATTCTTAATAAATTGACAGGTAATTCGAATAACATAATAAGTACATGAATATGTAAATGGTAGTTTACAATTTCGTTAACATTTTTAGAGGTGGCGTTCTTTACATGGTGATTGTTGAGGTTTCATTGTCATTTGTGTTGAAGATACGCTTTGGTGGAATAAAGTCATCGGACACTGTTAGTATTGTACTCAACTAACTGCTAAATAATAAAATATGAATTTTCCGATTAATAGATACATGTACATATATGAATTTTAGATAAAAATTAAAACTGTGCCAGGTTTAAGTAACTAGGCTAAATTAGCACAACC
This sequence comes from Ambispora leptoticha, assembly GCA_910591765.1. NCBI lineage: Eukaryota > Fungi > Glomeromycota > Glomeromycetes > Archaeosporales > Ambisporaceae > Ambispora > Ambispora leptoticha. Next base: position 14,206 of record CAJVPS010000998.1, on the reverse strand, counting down.
ACAATTATTTTGAATTTTTTATACAATTGAGAGAAACAGCATCTAGATTTCATGAAACTCGGTGTGTACTGCAAGACAATATTTATGGTCAGGCAATTCTCTTCCGCTGAGTATATATACATGTATATAGATATTAAGTGTAATAAACGCAGTGTAAAAATAAGTGTCTCGTCGCATGCATTAAAAGGACTGGGAATTCGGGTTCTAGACAATATGGATATAACTATCGTTATTGACAAAATTGCTGTCGTTACTCATAGTCTTTCTTGTGATCATTCTATGTACGTACATGTATCTATTTGATACACAGACAGAAATCATAATAATAAACGTTATGCTAACATCACGATCAGAAAAACTAAACTACCCACGGGTATACATGTAACAGGTATCCGTATGACAATAGCAGAAATAGCATGAATATGAATCAACCCTTTTTTTTCTTAATATATATTTATATATATATATATATATATATATATATATATATATATATATATTGAATCATCTAACGCTAAGTGTAGCATTAAAAATTATACAATGCTAGAGTTATAAATAGAGTACATCAAGTTACACAAATTTCGGTTTTCTATCTTTGCTAATACTGTATATGAATATAAAAACTTCTTACTTCAAGTCGTCAATGAATAAGAAAAAAGTAAAAAAGTGCCAGGTTTTATTGAAAAGGGTGTTGATATATATATATATGTATATATATATATATATATTCATTGTACATTTCAATGTTTAATAGAAACGAAGAAAAAGGTTTTACTCGAATAGTTAACGGTGGTGATTTGTGTCGAAATAAAAAATCGAATATTTAAATATGCATTAACTGACTAACTAAAATTTCACACATTGAATTCTTTACTCATATATACACAAAAAGCATAAATAAAAAAATATTGTACACATAAACATGAAAAAGAATCAGAATAAGCGATTAGAACAGAACTAGAGAAACGATAAAAACGAGTTGCAAAATGAACAGAAAAGAATCGAGTGCCTTTTTAAATGTTCTATTCTATGTATAATCCTGACGTTGTATATTTATTATAAATTGAATTAAAAGATCGTATATATAGCATTTAAAGAAAGGCACTGAAACTCGATGAATTATTTATTTTCAATCGGTTCCTCTATTGCACCTTTTTAATCATACAGTGGGCACAAGTACGATGATCCATCATTGCTATCGTCAGGATATGATCATAGAACGTTTTACAAAATCCGAACGAGTTTGTATAGTTATTTTGTGACAAGAGTTTTTCTTTCTATTAGTCATTTTTATAAAGAATGAAATCAGATAAACGCGCCTTTTTTAGGTATAATACAAAGCAAATTGATTATTGTCATTCGCCTTCGTGTTTCATCATTATCAAATACGAATTTGTTTCATAATTGATTACAACATGCTGATCTCCCTCTATAGGTGCGTTAAAAATTTACATGTCATATAGGTGCATTTAGCTTACAAAATTGCATGAGGTAACTAACTACACGTGTCATTGAAGCTTGTGATCACATACTCACGTGTCTAATTTAACTTTATAAATATTAAATTAATGTTAAGAAATAATTGAGCGATCTACAAGGAACTATAGTTGAGAGTACAATACAGTTGAATATTTTATTATTCATTCGCCATCTGTTTTTAGTTGATCTTTGAGATATCGGAATAAGCTCACAGTAGTACAACAGTTATAAGCATGAAGTGATCTCAAATAACATTTGATCGTTAAGCCATGTGACGATATAAATCTTTGAATTGAACAATAAACTTTTCACCTTTCTTTTGAATAATGCACCCACACGCTTCTATTTTTTATTGACAAATCAAAATTTTTCTGACATATGATATCGCAATAGAAATGCCATGTACATATATAAGAACGCGTATATTCATGCGTTCACAATACTAATAATAATGCACATGAATCTTTTGACAAGTTTTAACTACAAGATAATCAAGATAGTTATATGCGCTGCACAAATTTCTTAAAGAAATATAAAATTTAAAGTTATCAATTCGTGACACACATAAACTTTACATTAGAATTCATGATCTTTCTTTGGATCCAATTACATCGTACTTAACCAAATAAAACTATTTATAGTGGTATGAGATAAAGTTCTGACTCATTTATTTGGCTTTTTATTCGGACATATTAATCCTTTTTCTGAGAATCGTATGCTGTAAGGTACCCTCACCAAAGAATTTGAGGCATTTAATTATTTCGTGCTTAAATAGTTTAAACTCTCTTTATTCATGATTGATAGGCTTGATTTACATTGTCAATTCTCTTGCATTTCAACACATATATATTTACCGGGATCCCAGCTTGCTCAAAGCATGTTAAAAACGGTTTAGTTGGGTTGGGGACATGGGTAGCACAAATGATATGCAAAATCTCTGGAACATGCACATTTATAAGAGCATTAATCTCAGTAAAAAAAACGGCAGAACGGGCCAGAAGCTTTCTTTAAAGTATCGCAAAAAAATTTATGTAAAGTTGAACTAGATCAATGAATGCCTCGATCTTATATCATGAGACAAAATGCCCGTTCTCCCGGAGAAAGATGCAATAGAGGAGCCACTGCTTGCCCACAGTTGTAGGTTCCAGCAGCATTCCCGGTATCACAATAATTGCATGAATGAAATCATCCTATTATTGGTCAATCTCCTTTTCGAAAATTCGTCAAATCAGCGCTGATTACGAACATTCGTCGATATAAAAATTCGCAGCTCTAAGCTCTACTTTAAGGGCTCTTACCGTTTTTATCTGTTCGTGTATTAATACAAATCGTATATTTTCGCATTCGTTCTGTTTAACTTTTATTTTTTCAATCTTCGAACTTACCAAGAACTGGCCTTTCTCATATATATATTATATACTGGTCTTTTTTACGAAAATGGTTTTCTTATATATTCTAGCAATCGCTATTTTTCGTTGTGCATCAAAATTTCAATACCTTTTTATCTGCATATTAGAATAATATATCAAATTAAAAACCCTTTAAGATAATCTAAGATAGTGCGAGAACGTGTTGGCTCTTCTTAATTTTCTAAGGCTGCTTACAATTTATTTTTCTAAGCAAAAGCACGTAAAATAAAGTTAATTTTCGGTGAATACAAAAATTCTCATCATGTACAGTATAATGACTCATCGTGTATCATGTGTGTAAATAATGTAAAGCATTTTCTAGTTCTATTAAAGAATTTTTATTTCTCGTCAGCATTTTGAAATTTCGTATATTAAGCAATCGACGCATAACTGAATAATATATTTTGCTTGATTATTAGACGAAAATATCATATATATTTTTATGATTATTTTCTACTCGTACCAATAACCTCTTTTAAAGAAAATGCATTTGGAAGTTTAACACAAGTTTTGTAATAAGCGATTTATAACTTATTTGACTTTGTGAGACATATGCATTGAATTTAAAATAGCATTTGTGATTTGATATTTAACGTTAACAACTTTTAGGTTCGCATGCATGATATTTATTGGCTGATATTTCGTAATCTTGGATTATCAAGATGTTGTGGGAAGTTGGGCAGGGAACATAACTAATATGGTGACATTTCTCGGGTATGATTACTTTTATCAAAGATCTCGGATAGGGAGGGGGGCCTCTATGAGTATCTGGTTCTTATCGTTATTGTTAATAAAATTTTGTCATACATGCACAATACAATACTGTTGATCATATTGTTCTATCATGAAGATTTTTGGCATTACGTATACATGTACACGTACAATTTGTGTTTGCAGAAAAATGAAATGCTTCAAGTTCTTCAAACTCTTTCTTCTGTTTTGTTAATGATATCAAAAGCTCGAGCATGATACATTTGAACAGAATATGAACTGTAGAAACGAGACAACAGTTCAGTCCTCAGTGAAAGTAATGGTGAAGGGTTTTTTAATATTTATTTATGCAATTCCATAATAAAATTGAATTGAAACAAAACTCGTTCTTAAATGATTGAGAGTAAATATGACTATTAAATAATACTCAGTATGGGCACCTTCAGCATTAATATAGGTTTTAATCTGATTTACCCTCTAAAAATCTGGTAGATTCACTGATTTAGCATATCAATACAACAATATTTTCCTATTTCTTGCCAACAAAAGCCAGAATATTACTATTGTTGAATTCTTCGTGATGATGTGGTTCTAATCGTGTATGTTTTAATATTCTATGAGATTTTTCAAGGTATAGAAATCTGATTTAACTTCATAATTTCTGAGTGATTTCATGAATCATAAAAAAATTGAAACAAACTCATCTCATCAATGATAAAATTTCATTTCATTCTTGCATCCGGTCGATATTGAGTAATTTTTATTTTAATAATTTCATGATAATTATATTTTTACATAATGTTTTTAATTGTATTTTTTCAACAATATGAACAAATAAAAAAATATGCTGCAACAAAAAAATCTCACGTCGCCATTTCTTTCGCTGGGAACAACTTACAAGTGACGCTTCTTTATTTGAACGCCAGTTAGAACGTGTAATATACAACATCACGAGGCTTTTTTCAATAATGAGGCAATTCCAATCGACTTAACAATCGATCAACATATGATGACGACGACGAAATCAAGATAAAGGTAAACAGTATATCATGGTGTGGTAACAAAGAAATTTGCTTCCCAAACAGCGAATTTCTCAAGTTTCGGGAGAATATCAATACTGAAAAACGACAAGAGGTTGAGAACACAGACGATATATATATATAGAGAATCACTTCAGGCTCAATGCAGTATTTTGTGCCATCCAATCATATTGCTGAATTTACGTCCAAATGACAATACTGCACTGCGCTAACAAATGTTTAATGGGACGTTCCGTTCTCGAAATTAACGAAGACCAAATAAAAAAAAATAAGAAAAATACGACTGAACAAGCAATGCATTTCGAATGAATGCATTCCAATTCATTATGAAGTTGCGTTTGCTTTCCTGTACAAGCCTTGATAAAAGATTGGATAACGATAACTTAAAATTAACACATAAAAATTATATTTAAATTCGTGTAAATCCTTAACGTTAAAGCAATTCGAGTTACTTATTAAAGAAATCTTGTATAAATTCTATTTTTGGAATTGCATTGTCATTGTGTTATCCATTTTTGTTGCACAAATTTTGATTCACATGTGAAGATGAAAGCAGTTATAATAACGGTCCATTATCCGTTATAACGGTCCGATAATATATCACAAACTACGCAGTTAAGTTATTTTTTTTCTGTAATGACAAATAAATATAGTGATAAATGATGCAAAAAGAGAGGAAATTGACACGAAATGATTATTAATAATGCATTGGCAGTTAACTGTTTCTGACTTTAACAAGTAATAGAGAATTTACCATTTTCTAACTTGAATTCGCATTTTCTTACTTTTTTTTTTAATTTTTTAATATATACTCAGGTTTGGAATCGGACATGACATAATGGGGTGACTTCAATCGTTAACCAACAGCCGCAGAAATTGGCAACTTACGAATTTTGAGCATGCATGGTAGTGCCTGGAAGTGAGTGTGTTTTTCCGAAAAAGGCATCGAAGAAACTCTAGAAAGACCCAAATCCATAGTTCATAACGTTATACACAAAGTGTTTGGCCGAACCACAGTTGCTATCCGACGCGGTAGACCACGAATATTAAATGTTAGAGCCGTCCGAAGAATAGTTAAAATTGTAAAAGAAAAGCAATTGATGAAATTACTGAAAAACACAATACTACTTTGGAAATTCTTAAACCATACGTCGTCATTTTTTCATGAAATAAATGGTCGGGCTGGACTAAGAAAATTTTTTATGTCCGAAAAAAACGTCTAGAAAGGAAAGATTAGTTCCTTGAATGGGAATATTTAATATTCCGAAATGATTCACGGCAATGGGTTTGACGTAAACCCACGAAAAATACGACATTTATTGCCTTCTTCTTAGTATAGAATCGTGTAATCTGGGAGTAATTGAAGCTGTGAAACACAGTAACCGGTCAAAAATACTTGAATGGAATCTTAAGCCATTTTTAGATGAACTGAACTTCCAACTCGTTCTGTTCATCTTTTTCAAAGATGATAATGCTCCAGTTCACGGAAATCAACCAGTTAATGAATGGAAAGAGAAAAATCTTTCGCTTCCCATGGCCTGTCCAGAATTCTAAACTAAATACGTGTACATGTACCATTGAACTGGAAATTTGGTGTAGGTATCCGATATCAAAAATATATAAACCTATTTTTGTTGAATAATACAAATAGATTTCAAGTTGCTGATCATTTCCCGATTTCAAAACTTTTGTTTCGTCCAAGCCATGCCATACTTTTATCTCTAAATATGGGTGGGAAAAGAATAGAGCTCTAAATATAGACGAGAATGGATGCTTTTGTAAATGTTATAATTGTCTCTTATTGTTATGGTTGTTTTCGGCATCAACTGATCGATTGCCAAGTACATGTAATTACATATATACGCCGATTACGTGTATCTTTTGATAGAAATTCATACAACAGCTCACACGTAAATGCCGAATTTATTTACATGTATTTATTGTCATATTATAACAATCAGCATCAAAAAACCGGCCTGTGCTTTTTCCCATTACCGAAATACCAATAACTCCGTGAACATTATTAAATTTAAACCCTATATAGATATTTAAATCTGTGTTTAATGACTTTAGAATAACCCCGACTGGGTAAAAAGCTGACATAAATTTCACTACATTATGATTATGGCGTTTTGGCGCATGATGCACATTGCTCTAAAAAAATATCGAAATTTCTCATTGAGCACAGCTTGCGCAAGGATATTTTTATTAAACTTTTCTTATAAGAATTATTTGACATCATATATATATATATATATATATATATATATATATATATATATATTTATATATATACTGTGTATATACATATATATAGATATATATGTATTGCGCCCTTTAATTGGGCTAATTGTCGGCCTACAATAACATATAGGCATATTGTGTTGATTTAGAAAAGACAAAGCTTAAATACCTTGAAAATGTACGATGTTATTTCGAAAGATAAAATCAAATACGTAATTACGATTAGATAAAATAATACGCTCGATTACAATTCTATTAATATATTTGGAAAGTGAAGAATGAATAATGTTGTGTTTATGATCAATTTCAAAAAAATGAATATGTAACCAAAGAATATTTAGATCGAAATTTACTTTTTATTTCTTATTAAAGATTTTTTTAATAAATGTTACTGTTCCCCATTTTCGCGTAAGAAATACATGTCTCACCCATAAGCTTACTTGAATGGCTAAAAATGTAAAGTTTACAATACATGTACTCACAAAGTCAACTTATCAGCCTTGCATTTTACATTATCTTCGTTAATCAAAATGGTTCCGAGCTGGAATTTTGGAGTTCTGCACCGTCATTGGACCCACATAACGGAGTTAATCTTCGATGAATTTTTTAACTAAAATTTATAAAAGACATGGCGTTGCCACTTAAAACATACTCTGACTGAGCAGAGCAAGATGGCCAAAAGCAGATTCGATATTTCAAATCCTAAGATATCAGCAAATAAGCTCGTCCAAGAGTACATTAGTAAAGAAGGATGCCATAATGCACCTAACGCCTTCATTATATATCGCATATTGCTAACCAAGGAACTACACGCAGCAGGTCGCAATTTACAAGCTGCGGATATCTCCCAGTTGGCCTCAGAAAATTGGGACAAAGTTGACAAAAAAGTATACCAAGACGCCTCCGAATCAATAAGGCGTCATGCGAAAAAGAATACGAAGACCAAAGTGCGCAATTTTTCAATCATGACACCTGATTTTTTCAAGAAGCCCATCAAAAAATCTAAAAAACCAAGGCGAGAAGGTTCTGAGCCAAAACCACGTGAAGAAGGGACTCCTTCTAATATAGAAGGAATTACTTCTAACATATTGCATAACGATCAATGGTTTGAAAATGATCCTCTTGCTTTTAAGACAGATTTTTAATCTACTTAGATATGATTATATATTCGCTTTGATTAATTTTAACGTTTGATTATCTGTTCTGTATTCGAAGTTCTTCTTATTAGAAAAAAATATTAAGTATTTTATTTATATAGGCAATGTAAGATAAAATTAAGATAAATAAGGTCGAATGTAAGCGTCTTTATAAGTTTAGAAAGATAGCAACTAATTAAAAGAGAAAAAAGAGAGAGAGAGAGAGAGATTAAGATATTAATAATAGTAAATAATTTTATTCACATTGATTTTCAATAGAGTTTTCGATAAGCTTAATAAAATTTACAATAAGCATATTTTGTCCATAGTATTTTACTAGGCCTCCGTATTTTGCATATATAAGTATTTTGAGCTTATCTTTTCTAAAGCCACATATTATTTTGATTGAAAGCTTTTCGTTAATACATATCACATTTAACACTTGAGAGTAGCTATCAAGGACACCTCATTGGACCAGATGTATTTTTCTGAATTGAGCAAAAAGAGATCTTGATTATTTTGATATTTTAATATGCTTGTGCCTCATTCATTATATATTCATTATGTATTTTTGTCATTTTATTTTGTATATCTTTAAAATCCTGCGTGCAAAGAATTTTGCTGAAATAATGTGCTCGTAATATTTTAGACAAAGAAACTTCGATAATCTGTAATGAACGGACTTTTTGAACCGGATCGTATAAAAAATTAATTTGGAAAAAATTTTTCTATAGGTTAGGGTCCAATCAGAATTTTTCATGACATTCGGCAATTCATAAATGAAACAAAAGATTGACGTAATGCATATAGCTTTTTCAATCTTCTGTTGCCATTGCAATATAACGATTTTAAGAAGTCTTTGTATAAAGTATTGAGCCAATTGACGCAGATGATTGTGTCATATGAAATCATTTGTTGAGAACAAAGCCAGATAATGTGCTTTCATTAAACATGGTTTTTTTTGAGCAATACATGTACATAAATTTATTTTTTTGTCCATATTACTTCAATCGCTCAATAAGAGAAAATTATGTAACAATGAAATCAATACGAAAAGTAAACACACGTTACGTTCATTAATCCAGAAATTCACCGCGTGTGGTTTTGTGTTTTTATGTGTTTGGCATAATTTCGACTTGACCTTCGAGATCAGATAATCGTGTGATACATAACTGTCTCATTTAGGAAAGATTCTATAACGTGCATTTTTTTGTGTTTCGCATTTATCGTTATTATAAAATTTTTGAAATACATGTACATGTAAATGTACATGATATGTAATTTTTTGGTGTGTGTGTGTGCAAATAAGGTACATTTTATAATTATTACGTTAAAAAGTAATTTATTTAAATATGGTTTAATACTCAATTGCTGATTATATCCATTCCATTCCATTCCAGAATGTTAAGAATGTTATTATCACCTTTCGAGATTTGAGAGCGTGGTTAAGCAATAATATTTATTATTAGTATGACTTAAAAGTTCATTTTTTTCGATTAAATAGTTAAATATATACATGTATAATCAAAGTGATTATCAACATATTCATTCCATGAATTTTTATTTAACTCTTCTACCATAAATTTGGATCACGGTTGATTTTTCGTGTTACACTAGTTCGGGTTATGTTACCTAGATTTGGAAAAACTAATAGCTTATTAGATACATGTTTGTAGATGATGATTGAAACATAATGAGCTCGAATTCCAAGATTTTTTAGATTTCTTTATTGGTATATATTCACAGAAGACGTTTCTATTAACCAATCTAATCCAATAAAATAAATCATTATTCCTATACCAAATAAAGACATCTAATTAAAGATAACGTGGCTATACATGTAACAATGAAAAATATATATAAATCAACCAAATATCAGCCAAATATCAACGGCAAATATCTTCTTTCAAAAAAATAATTCGATCATTTATTTCATAGAGCGTTTTAGACATGTTATTCGAGAGTGACGATATAAACTGGTTTCATTATTTACAAAATATCGATGTAAACTTACCATTCGATGAAAACCTTAATCACCTAATTAGCGAATTTAAAGAGAAAAAGTTCATTGTAAATGGATTCATACTTTATCGCACAACATTAGCTCGTAAATTGCAGAATATCGGATTTAATCTTGAAGCGAAATACGTTTCCAATTTAGCTTCAGAGAAATGGAAGCTGAAATCCAAAGCTTATAAAGATCAACTCAAAAAAATATCCAACGAATTAAAGATATTTTTGAGTCATGATAAGCATTTCACAAAATCGCAACGGAAAACCAAAATCAAAATTCGTCAATACGATCCGATTAAACTCAAAAGCTCTAGAAAACTTACCAATAAATTAAAATCTACAGATAATTCAAATAATATTCAAGAAATCAGTAATACTACTGATGGTAGCCAAATTCAAGGGTTTCCTCAAAATACAAACGATTCACTCGTATTTTTTGACTCAAACTCATTCCCATATTACATATTCGATTCCTTTGATCCAATTCCCTTCGAGTTTAATTATATCCAATCGACACCACCTAATGCATCATCATCATCTAACTCCTTACTTCAGGAGCAAGGTGTTTGGCGTTTTTAGTAATTACATCCAATATTTTTACCTTAATTCCGACAACTTACCATTAATAGAACCCTTCTGTAAATGCAAATTCACTCTAATGCTCGCGCTTGGTTATCCCACGCACATTATGTTACCTTTATAAATGCAATCTCTCGCTAAATGCATGTACAGTTCCAGCGAATTGCATTAACAATAGGTGGAGTTACATAAGCTAATATCTTATCTTCGTTATTATTACCATCCTATGCCTATGGAAAAATACATTTTTTTATTTTTTGATATGCAATTTATACGGTTATACTCAATCTCGGAAATATAAACACAACTATAAGATGAATATGTCATTAGAAAAAAGCTATTATTTTTGAAAAAACACTTTTTAAGAAAATATAAAGAATCAAGCTTATTTATTGAACTATAATAAATTAATAAAAATAAGAAATTAGTATGTAGTAGTAGCTCGAAAAAATGATTTATCGTAATCGGGTTTTTTCATTTCATTGACTCTGTCGGTAACTCACATATACACTTAAGTTTTTTGGTAGGTCTTGAACTGTAATTATATTAATCTAGCTTCACATCTATATATTAAAAAAAATGCCTTATGTCAGAGTATATTAGCCATAAGCGAATAATGCACATGTGTTTTAACTCAAGCCCGGGATTTTTATTTAAATTTCCATATCAAAAGATATTGTTGCCGTCGCAACATAGAATCCTGTGATTACCAGACTTGTGGAATCGCCCGTGACTGACTAAAATCGAAAAGAAGTCCGTGATAGCGAGACTTTGAGACAATATTCATCTCTGTATACTAAGACATTATAATTACCCCTATTTTTTCGATTCTCCTGACCTTGTTGTATCAACACATATTTCGCCTCAGACGCCTAGTATTAACATAAACACTGTTTATCCTAATAATGTGAAAATTCCTACAAAAATTCTTACCCACATTCTCAAGAACATGATTTTCAATAGAAGTCTTCGCAAAATGTTGTTCCCTTGATATAAGAGTATCCTGATAACGGAATTCATACTGAAATCTACATTTTTGAATCGCATAATATAATTATTCTTCTGATTTTTTTATTTCTATTATCGTAATTATTCTTTACAAAAATAATTATTATATTTTTTCAAAGCATAACCATGTTTCTTTTGTCAAAAATTTATAATCATTCGCATTTTATATGTAGTGAATCACGGGTCTTTGTAGCAACGTAGGATTATATATAAAAGAACGAAAGAAATAAAATAAATTATTTTAACTCCTATTTGACTTTTATTTCTTTTGTATTCACAATAAAATTGATAGCTTTAATTTTTTTGTGCTCAACAAATCGAAGGTTTTACTGCTTTGATTATACCAAGTTAGGGAGACGTGATTAATTCAACGCGTGTTTGTTTGACCTTGTGTATGTACTCGTTTAAAATTATCATTGTTATTTTTAATAAATCTATTTCTTCAAAAGTTTATAATAAATATTAGTTAATTTGAATAGAACATTTAATATTATTTCCAATAGAGATAATATTCCGATGACAGTAGTTACTTGCGTCAAATAAAGATTGAATATTCTACCTTTAACTCTTGCTCCTTTTAACCTTGTCCTCATGATTGATCAACCTCTGTGTAGATCGGCACAAGCGACCTTTTAGGATCCCGGTGAAATCTACATTACGTAATCATTCAGTCTAGCTTTCACCTCCTCTGTTACGCTTCAATTCTCTAGTTCATCTAACTTTTGAATTACACATAAAAATATACTAGATATCGGTTGCGCTTTCACTTTTGAGTAAGAGATCATGAGATCTGTTTGAATATGTCTTATTTGTACTATAAAGGTATCAAATTAATTGCATTAAGGTTATTGTCACACTCAGTTCAAAAGTTAAATTGACTAACGAAATTACAAAAGTTGGGAACGAAGTCTACTCAAAGTGGATTTCACTAGGGTTCTTCCATAAAGATCTCCTGTGCAAATCTTTCACAGAGATTGAGCAATTAAGGATAAGTTAAGGTTCAAAATAATAATTTAATTTCAAAGAAATGAAATCTACTAATATAATTAAAGAATATCCAAACAATAAAAATAATGAACTCAATATCAAAATAATATCAATATCAAGGGGTGATATCGAAATAATAATATTAATACTCAAGGAATCAAACACAAAACATCAACTTTGTATGACCGAAGAAGTGAAGCCTTCAATTTGTTATGCACAAATAGAATTAAAGCTATCAATTTCGTATTGGCACAAAAGCTGAAACATAATTAGGTATGAATTAAAAATAAGTTTTACTCAGTTATTTTTCTTCAAACCACACATTACCTGTCTCGCAATCCTTCGAAAGCTATTCTATATATATCTTTCATCATTACACAGATATCTAAAGTGCAATTTGTTGCTTACAGGTTTTGTGGATTAGTAGGGTACAAGTTAAGGATTTTGGTAAAAGTTCTTACAAAAAAAAGATGATATTTAATGTAAAAATATTTATGTAAAAAGAATAAATAAATAAAAAACTATTATCATGTTTCCAAAAAGTAATTATATTATGGATCAAACAATGAAGGAGGAGTCAGGATCTATGATGATAATCAATGACTTGGGCGTGCAAGGTAAAGATTTTTAATGAAATATTCCTTGCTCTTGGGGAAACGACATTAGTGTGTTGATACTACAAAGTAGGAATTTTTGGGATTGCATTACAAATTAGGAAATTTAGTAGGATTTCATCTATGCGTACGCGCGTTTTGGGATAATCCTAATTACATGTAACTATTTTTAAGGTTTCGTTACACATAACTCACAGGAATACTAAATTGAGAGATTCGGTAATACATGTATTCCGTGATCATAAGATTTTTCGTTTGATGACAACAGTATATAACATAAAGAATATATTTTAAATTAAATTCGAAGTAACAATTGCGATTGCTCATAAATTTGTTAGCCACAAAATTTACTTGAATACATATATAGACTGAAGAAAATATACATGTATATGCATAATTACGTTAATCTTATTTTTTTGTGACGAAATCGACGAATGAAATTATAGAATAGAACAATGGGACGCGATAATTGCAGCTTCAGCCAAATTTTAGCATTAGTCCCGACATTTTTTAATAGATTTCTTTGATTCGAAAGAGAAAACGATTTATTTTTCAAAGAGTATCATAAATAAGGTTTTTTTATAATGGTGATTAAGGCTAAGCTATTATAATAGCGATATACTGAAAACATCCGTCATTTTATTATGCATAATATTGACGGCTGCTAGGGCGGGCTTGTTTACATCAAAGACTTTTTTTGACATACAAAATGCTGTGTATCAAAACACAAATTATCGATATGTATTATCTAAAATTTCTGCGTGAAAGGTAAAAAGATTAATGAAAAAGGTTTGCTAAAAAAAATATGCTTTAGTTGGACTGTTTAAAGGTTAAAAATAAATTGATTATTATTGATTTCACGATTTTTAAATGAAAATAATTTATGTAATTTAATGTTATGATATAGTCTAAATGAATTTTTAAACTGTTATAATTATATCAATATAACAAGAGAATTGGAAAATTTAGAAAGAATTATATGAAGC
>CAJVPS010000997.1:0-18178 GCA_910591765.1 Ambispora leptoticha | reverse complement strand
CAGATGATTTATCAATAGGTTTTCATTTAATTCGAATTCCAACTGAAAATATGCTTTTTTTATTTTATAGCAAGAACCTGATGGTATTGTAGTAATTAAATTCAAAGAGAAAATCAGCGCTGAGGCTTGTGTCCTGGTAGCTTATCTTCTTTCCTATATTATTTATATAAAGTATGTTTCGAGATCTTAAATTAGCTTACTAATCTCGTAATATTCATAGAAAAATAACGGACGATTTTTCAGTGGACGTCGTATCGAAGCTGAAATATATGACGGAAAGCAAAAATTCAAAAAGACTACATCCCGAGCAAACGAGACTGAAGAGGAGGAAGCAGCTCGTTTAGAGAAATATGCTAAATGGCTAGAAGATGGAGGTGGAGGTGAACCAGAGGTTGAGAAACCTGTTGAAAAGAAAGAGAGAATTCCTGCTGCTTCTATTCCTAAGCCTAAGGGTATACTGAAAAAGGGTAAATCATCGTCTACTGCTTATGATGTTACACCTCCAAGAGGGCGAGATCATGATGATGCTTAAATGATTTGTATGTAGGTATATGTATGCTATTTTATTAAACTATATACTTTGTAGGTTAAATTCTGTAGTTAAAAAGATATAAATATTATTCAATACAATAAATAAATTTGATTAAATAATATGCGAATTCGATGCTTTGTACAATTGTCCAATGGTGCAATTCATCTTAAATCAAAAATGGTTGTATTTTATAAATTGTAATAACGTAAAAGTTAAAATACCCAATCATTTATAAGAATTAATCCCTATTCAAATTAAACATTGCGGTTGTTAATGTATATTTGATTTTTAAATCTAGTTAAAGTTTATAAAAATGCAAAAAGTACCATCAACATAGCCCGGCTAGCTCAATCGGTAGAGCGTGAGACTCTTAATCTCAAGGTTGTGGGTTCGACCCCCACGTTGGGCGTAATTTTAATGCATATTATATATAAATCAAAACGTTTTAATCAATAAAATGAAAATTATTTTTATGAAATTTTATTCTGTAATTATTATAATTATGAACTCAAAATCTATATATACATATTCTCAGTTTATAATTATTAATTAATATTTTTTATTATTATAAAATAAATCCTCTTTGAAGCTCAATATCTCGAGACCCAGTGACGGGAATCGAGTGTAAAGCCCACCATTCAATCCACCAGAACCTAGAGAATCGAATGGTATGCCTTACACTCAATTCCCACCACCAGTCCTTAAGATATTGAGCTCTAAATAGGCCATACATGGAATTTTGATTTATTTTAGGTGAACGATTTACGTATGGTCTCTTTGTAACTCAATATCTTGAGACCCACGCCTGCCCGAAAGGACAATGGCGTGAAGCTACCATCCGCTGGATTATGGCTGAACGTCTCTAAATCAGAATCCATGCTAGAACGTGACGATATTGAGACTTCGGTCTCCTGTGTCATAGCGTTTGGGTCCCGGTGGACGTTTGGAGTGATGAGAATCGAGTATAAGCATGCCAATCGATTCCCTAGGTTCTGATGAATCTAATGATGGGCTTTACACTCGATTCCTGCCACTGGGTCTCGAGATATTGAGCCCTAAAGAGGCCATGCATGGAATTACTGGAAATTTCATATCACGTGACTCAATAGTATGATGCGAATAACAGTTCCCTTAGTTTATTAAAATATATGATAGGTTCAATTTAGATAAAAATAGAGCAAAATAATACCAATTTGGATAAGATAAATTTTTGATTTAATACATAATTTTTTATTTTATATTTTTTATATATTAAATGTTCACGATATTCTGATCTAATAAACAAATTAGTCTATAACAAAATAAAAACACTACTAAGTCTATTTTTAAAAATCTATATAAAAACTAATCAACATTATTTAATGTGACGGCTGAAACTGAAATTGACCAATGAAGTTAGAGAATAAAAATAGATCAGCCAATGGATGTACTAATTTCCAGATTTCAGTATCAGCCCCAGCAATTTTTAATTCTTTATAATACAAATTATAGTTATTCAAAGTATAAAAGCTATATATACTCTTGAGGAAAGAAAATTAATTAAACATAATATTAGATATTATTAAAACATCTGAATATTAACCAAAATTGGTTTCTATAAAGATTAATTACTCAAATAAGTTAGCTTGACGGTGATGAGAATAATAATGCTGCCTGTTCATTTCGTCGTTGATACCGATTCCAAAAAAGTCTTATTATCAACGAGACACTCAATAGACAAGTGGTAGAAGTGAACCAGAAAACATGAGTATAGCAATTTACGCCTGAACATTTATGGCGTATCCAATCCCGATGGAATCCGAATACGAGACTGTATAATTGACCGCCGATTGCAACGGACTTTAATAAGGACATATTATTAAATTAGTATTCCTTCAATAGTGGATCTGAAAGAAGGAATGAGAGTACTTACATATGATAAAAATCCCCTGGAAATTAAAAAGAAAAATACATGTTATTAAAAAATAACAAGTAAAAACAAACTAAAAAATTTTCTACTCACCAATTTAAACCAAATCTTCTCAACCCAAACCATTCACTAGCAATAGTGGGTGCAATTCCTAATAAATTGCCGAAACCCAATCCAACAATCATACTCCCAATCCACAATGTTTCCAAATGCGTAATGAAAAACCCGACGATAATTTGCCCACTTAAAAGTAAAATCGACGCCGATAACAAAAACCATATTCGTCGCAAATTAAATGTTTGTTTGAAGAGATCCGAAGTAAATCCTGAAGATATACGACCGATACATGAGAATACTGAGATCAGAGAGACGTGGAAATTCTGATAAGTTAATAGCTTTTCATGATCATCTACCATTGAAGTCGTGTCGAATAAACTTTTCAGTATTGAACCGACATTATTGATGTACATCAATCCAACACCACCTGTGAGTAATAGAATAAAAAATAAATTTTGTGCGTCGTCATTACGGAATAAATCCCAGCCGCTAATGTCTAATTCATCTTTATCATCATCACCATCATTGTTTTTTTGCCTTTTTGTATCTCTGGATAGTAATGGTGTTTGTTCCGTGTCTATCGATTCTGTTTGCTGTACATTTGTATTAGGTGGTGCTTCTGGAGTTTCATTTGATGATCGAGTTACCGGTTGTGGGACTACGTTCAATGCAGCACTTCCAATAAGATTACATACACTTGTACTTATCGCCAGAAATATAAGAAATTTATATGTGTGATCACCGAAAAACAAAGTTTCAATTGTTGAGAATATAAATGCTGAAAGTCCAAATAAGGCTAATGGAATTCCGAGTGCTATACCTCGAATCTTTGGGAAATTCTTTGCTTGAGTTGTTAACACTGCCATAAATCCTATATAAAATATGTGAATTCGAATTGAGATTAGGATTAGATTTATAAATTGAATTAAAATATATGTTTACCTGCTGCTGAAGCCATTCCCGTAAAGAAAAGATAGATTGCACAAAGTGAAAAAAGTGGCGGTAGACTGCCATGATAGGTTAATGCCAAACCAAGGAAACTGAAAAATAACGTCACCGAGGCGAATAATGTGGACCTATTTTTTCCAATCGATAATAATTTGGTTAGCTTCGATTCAATCAAATAAAATTCGAATCTGTTCATTTCTAGAATTAATCATGACTAATTCCAAATATCTACACTTACACTTTAGGACCATACTTGTCCGAAATATGACCGAAAAGTGGATTCGACAAGTAACAACCGTAATTTGCAGCACTAGCAATCGTATTAATTTGCACCGAAGAAAATTTTAACCGATGCGCTAATGCTGGTCCGTAAGAGGCGAATAGATATTGTGTTCCGCTTATTGACGCGATCAATATTGCTCCGATGAATGAAGAAATTAGAAGTAAAAATCGTGATGCCATTATATTATTGTTTGATATTATTCAATAAAATAGATAATAGAACGGTAATAATCAAAAAAATATCGAGAAATTTATAATATTCGATTGTTTTAAGCCTTAGCTTTATATAGATAATCGGAAATTTATTTTTGCGGAGTACATTAATTTATTTATTTTGATTGATAAGATGTTTACATCTCTGCCAATATGTCATATCAAAACATAGAACCCAAATATATTTAGTAAATCAGGGAAAAAATCTTTCGATAGTGATTTTTTAGTATTGGGATTAAGGTAGATTAGAGATTATGTGTAAAATTGCCTTCCTGAGATTTTTTGATTAGTCTCCAAGATAGATTTTACTATTCGTTTTTCATTTTATCGTTCGCTCTCGTCGAGTTGATCCAAAATTTGCACGTTCTTATTGGTTCTTTTCGTTTTGGTTAGGTGCCATGCTACACATGTTCAATATTTAACTGACAATACCAAACATCTATTAGATTTAAACCGACCATCTTATGACGTCCCTTGTGACTAAGGAGATCCTTTGCTATTTTTTGCATTTGTTCTTAATCGTTATTGGGTTAGCCCAGTTCTGATTGTGATCAAAATTTTTGTGATTTACAGTCAGACCTCCCCAAATGGAGATTAAGTTTATATCATAATTTTATAGAGAACTTGATTCTTTCTTATATTTGGTTATCTATATCTAGTAGCTTTTCTTTATATGATGTATTTTAATCGAGCACATAATATCACAAGTTTCCATAAAAGGACACAAAAAATCATCGTACATAAATCTCATCGCTGATTGGCTAACAGCACTTAACCAATAAAAAAGCACAACTTTTTTGATCAATCCAACACTAATTAATGAAAACAAGTAAATCAAATGATCAATGAATGATCAATGAAGAATAGCATTCAGAATAATATTGTGAATAATAATATTTATATATTCTCAATATAGAATTATTATTATAATTGATACATTATATTCTTCAGGTCTCCAAGTAGAATTCGATCGGCCAAATTCATAAGTTATGAAATTGAAGAAATTTATGTTACTTCAATGACTGCGACCCAAAATGCTGCAGACAGATCGAACAAGAAACGATTAGACAAATAGAAAAATTCTTAATAGACTGTGATAACGAATCAGAAGAGCCAGAAACAATTACTTTGACAACAAGAAACAATCGATGTAATAACTAGAATATTATATGTAACAAAAATTTCTAAAAGTCACGATAGAGAAATAAATGTCAAAAAATCAGAATTTTTTGGTATTACCCGCACACAAAACAAATGTAATGACGCCATGTACTGAGAGTATGAATACTTTCAAAATTGCATGCGTTTTATTTCTAAAATCTCTATGGCTATCGTACATGACAATTATTTCTCTGTAACGTACGCATAGATCTTTTGGTTATCTATTCTGTTGTTGATAAACTATAGACTCTTCTTAGAAAGAAAACCATTTAAAGATAAATTAAAAAAATTGGATATTATAGCGCATTAAGTATCAATTAAAAATTGATCTATATATAAAAATAGCAAATAAGTTAGCTTGACCTCGATGATGAGGATGACAATTTTGTCTGTTCATTTCGTCGTCGATATCGATTCCATAAGAGTCTTATTATCAACAATACACTCAATAGACAAGTGGTAGAAGTGAGCCAGAAAACATGAGTATAGCAATTTACGCCTGAACATTTATGGTGTTGCCAATCCCGATTGAATCCGAATATGAGACTGTAAAATTGACCGCCAATTGCGATGGACTTTAATAAGAACATATTATTAAATTAGTATTTCTTTATTTGAAATAATGAATCTGAAAGGAATGAAGGTACTTACATAAGATAAAAATCCCCTGGAGTATAAAAATAAAAATAAAAATACATATTATTGCAAAATTAGGAACAGGAATAAGTAAAAAGCTAAAACAAGCTAAAATTTTATTCTCACCAATTTAAACCAAATCTACTCAACCCAAACCATTCACTAGCAATAGTGGGTGCAATTCCAAATAAATTGCCGAAACCCAATCCAATAAACATACTCCCAATCCACAATGTCTCCAAATGCGTCACGAAAAACCCGACGATAATTTGCCCACTTAAAAGTAAAATTGACGCCGATAGCAAAAACCATATTCGTCGCAAATTAAATGTTTGTTTGAAGAGATCCGAAGTAAATCCTGAAGATATACGACCGATACATGAGAATACTGAGATCAGAGAGACGTGGAAATTCTGATAAGTTAATAGCTTTTCATGATCATCTACCATTGAAGTCGTGTCGAATAAACTTTTCAGTATTGAACCGACATTATTGATGTACATCAATCCAACACCACCTGTGAGTAATAGAATAAAAAATAAATTTTGTGCGTCGTCATTACGGAATAAATCCCAGCCGCTAATGTCTAATTCATCTTTATCATCATCACCATCATTGTTTTTTTGCCTTTTTGTATCTCTGGATAGTAATGGTGTTTGTTCCGTGTCTATCGATTCTGTTTGCTGTACATTTGTATTAGGTGGTGCTTCTGGAGTTTCATTTGATGATCGAGTTACCGGTTGTGGGACTACGTTCAATGCAGCACTTCCAATAAGATTACATACACTTGTACTTATCGCCAGAAATATAAGAAATTTATATGTGTGATCACCGAAAAACAAAGTTTCAATTGTTGAGAATATAAATGCTGAAAGTCCAAATAAGGCTAATGGAATTCCGAGTGCTATACCTCGAATCTTTGGGAAATTCTTTGCTTGAGTTGTTAACACTGCCATAAATCCTATATAAAATATGTGAATTCGAATTGAGATTAGGATTAGATTTATAAATTGAATTAAAATATATGTTTACCTGCTGCTGAAGCCATTCCCGTAAAGAAAAGATAGATTGCACAAAGTGAAAAAAGTGGCGGTAGACTGCCATGATAGGTTAATGCCAAACCAAGGAAACTGAAAAATAACGTCACCGAGGCGAATAATGTGGATCTATTTTTTTTTCAATTTGATTAGACTCGATTCAATCCAAATACAATTCGAGTTTATTCAATTCTAAAGTTAATTCCAAATTTATCTACACTTACGTTTTAGGACCATACTTGTCCGAAATATGACCAAAAAGTGGAGTTGACAAGTAACAACCGTAATTTGCAGCGCTAGCGACCGTATTAGTTTGCACCGAAGAAAATTTTAACCGATGCGCTAATGCTGGTCCGTAAGAGGCGAATAGATATTGTGTTCCGCTTATCGACGCGATCAATATTGCTCCGATGAATGAAGAAATTAAAAGCAAGGCTCGTGAAGCCATTATTATTGTTTGATATTATTAATTAAGAGATTTTTCTCTGAAAATTTGTTTAGTCAATAAATCGTAATGGCAAGAATTAAATATCGAGGATATTTATGATAATCGATTGTTTTAATCTTTAACTTTATATAGATAGTAAGGAAATTTATTTTTATTATGAAAACATCACCATGCTTATCTTATGACCTTTTTCATGTACGTGACTGGGTAATTAAGGAGAACCTTTTCACGATGTTTATTGGAATATTTAAAAATATTAAAAATGCTTACTATTCTCATGACACCCGTTACGTTAATTGACGACGACCTTTTTTTGATCTCATTATTATGACATATTGTAGACCAGATAGTATGACATATAAAAGAATCCCTATATCAATATAAGTTCTCACTTCATTTATTATAGCATCTATACAGTCAATGTCGATATAACGTTCATTGCTAAAAAAATTTCAAAAATTCGTTTTATCAACGGTTTATTAATGAATCGCTATATTATCGACGATTTATTAGACTGTTTTGGACCTCAATCCGCTATAAGTGTCCGTTGTATCGACTTTGACTGTTCATGTCATTTTGTTTTTTTGATTAAAATTTTTCTCTAGCCATTTGATACACCATACATTTTAGTTTCTTTATTATATGCAAAGTTCAATAAAAATATTAAATTGTAAAATTACTTTTTAAAAAATGCAAAAAATAATTTTTTAATAAGAAAATAATATAATATTTAATAAATAAATCAAATTTTAATAATATCTTTAATATAATAAATAAAATCAATTTATAAATTGACTTATTAAATCATCTTAAATAATTATATTTTTTAAATATTAAAGAAAATTTATTAAAGATTGCATTAAGATTAAAATTTATTAAAATAATAAAATGCAAAATTTTCTCTAATTGATAAATATTTTTATTTTTATATAATTTAATTAAATTGCTTATATAATATAGAAAGTCTTAATTAATCAATTATAAATCATTAACTTGATATAAAGATAGAATTTTAAAATTTCATTAATCAATAGAATTTTATATTAAATTAATAGATCTGAGAATTGAGACATTAATTAATTAAGACTTTGGTTTTATATTTATAATTCTTTAATTTAATAAAAGAATTTGATGTAACAAAGTACTAATAATCTTATTTTTGATAATTAGTTTTAAAAATTTATAAAAAATATCTTATAAAAAATTATTATTATATAAAAATAATTTTTTAAGAGATAATCATATAATAAAAAAATTAATATAATTAAAGTAATCGAAATTTGAAATTAAATATAATTAAACTCTTTTATAATTATTCTTTTTATAATTATCTTATAAACTTGCTTTATAATCATAATTTTTAAGAATCAATTATAAATTTCTGTTTTATTACAATTTATTGTATCTGACAAAGATATTAATTATATAATATGTAAAAAATTTTTATAGATTTGAAGATTTGAAAATCTTTATTATTAAAAAATGACATTCTTTGTTATATTATATCATAATGTGAATGTATAAAAGAACTTAACATATTCGATATTGTTTTAGAAGTAAAGTTATTTTTTAGAACTATCATTTATATAAATATATGAATAATCAAATTAGTTAAGAAACTTATTAGTTTAGTTTCATAAAGATCAAAATGATATTATTTTTTGATCAAAGAGAGCTATCTTTTATTAAATTTGAAAAAATTATAAACCGGGAGACAATCTTACGTAGAGATTTGGATCATAATAGTTAGCTTGGATTTATCTTTTGAAAATCGTGGCATCAACTTTTTTAGATAGTTCAAGGCTGTGCCAATCGAAGAATCATTGTTTGTTATTACATAATGAGTCTTTTAAGTTAAAATTTTAAGGTTAAAAGTTAACTCGAAAGATGTATGCCGACTTGCTACGTATGTATGCTATGCATGCAACTCAAATATAAAATAAACAAGTTAGAGCCAATTCTATGCATACACATATGCAGAAATTGACCAACTACCATTGAACCGATGCACATTTTTCTTTAAAGACATCAATCTATAATGTATTACGATCGAAATGGCATGACGAAAAAAATAAAGTAGCAATTCGGGACCCATTCTTCTTTTTCGTATTGTTCCGAGGTTTTTTTTTTGAATATACCTCATCAACGTTTTTGTGATTCTTCAAAACAAAGTTTAATAAAATAAAGATTTTTTTCATCAAAATTTTTTTTAATTTTTCGATTAAAAATACCGGTATTTTCGAACGATTTTTTTTCTAATGCATGATGCCTAATAAACGAATAATATTAGATTCTAAAGAATTGTATGCGTAGAAAGGAATTCAGTGTATAATATCAATAACAATGATAATAATGCAAAGCTTGATGATTGTTTTTATAGATTCTTCAAAAAAAAGACGCATCATAAGAAATTTCTCTAGCATAGAAAGTTTATTGTGTCATGACACGCGCACGCTATTCTCACAAGATAATGAAAAAATAAATCAAACAATACGAAAATTTTCTTTGATATGTGCGATGAACAATAACCTCACCGATCTGGAACGTCTGTAATGAAAGCATTTGCTTCAGTTAATGAGAAACCCGCGAAAAAAAGAAAAAAGGTAAATGATTTCATATTACCATATCTTGTCTTTAATTAATCAATTTTAATCAACATGAGAAATAAAATGGAACCCATTTTAATTAAATCTGTAATAAAAAGTAAATTTCATTTTATTATTGCACAGCATATATTGTTTATAAGTTAGTATTTGACAAAATGGTTTCACTCCACACTTGATATTTTCGAAACGAATGCAGGAGGTGAAGATTGCCATGCTACGTCGCATATCATTCCTAGTTCTTTTGAAGAACTTCACTCTATGAAATAATTTGCGCCATCTTAAACACGGAGAAATTTTACACGAAGAGTTTAAAGCATCAAGCAGTTAAATTGTAAATTAATACAAAATTAATGAGCGCTCAAATTAGCTTTTAATTTTACTCAAAAACGTTTAAGTTAATCCCAATTCGGTCTCGATTTGTCTCAAACTATGAGCCCCTAGGTAACTTTAAATATTTCCCTCAAGAAATTTCCATCAAAAGGCTTATTAATTATGTAAGTTTGTCATACTTAATTAAAGGTTACGTTTCCTATTTATTATTTCATACTTTACTATAGAATTTGCCAGAATTGAATGAAAATATACATGTACAATTCATGTTTTCTCCTTTATTATTGTCTGGTGTGCTTCAATATTTGCTTGCAAACTTAAAATTTACGCTATCTATTGAATTTACATTAATTAAATTGGAGTAAAAATTCACCCCATTTGCACTGAAATCTAAATCGATATCGATATGGATTTTTGATTATCTTTCCCTTTATCCCCTTTACCGTGCGTCCCCAATTAAGTCATATGCTAATATTTACCTATTGCTATTGGTTGCCAGAGCACTATTTCCCAATTGGTTATTCTTGTAACACAGTTACGCCCCCAACAAAAACGTATCATATATTCGATATCCTTATTCTGGGCAATTTCACCCAATGCTGAGCCGCGTGATCAATGTACAAATTTCTATTTTATTCGTTCGATAAAAAATATAAAATTCCAGGAGACGCCCACAAAAATTTTCATCAATTTCTTTGTCAACTAATAATCATTTATTAATATCTTGCATACGATAAAAGACCAATCTAATCAATCGATGGCGATAATAAAGATTTTTTTTCGAGTTATTGATAGAAAATGTGGAATAACAATCATGCCCATGCTGTAAATCTAACAACTCTATTGTAATACCTGACGGCTTATCCAACAACTTTATGTAATTTGTTAAACAATAAATTATATAAATTATATCATCCCTACCAATAACGTCAAATATTATTGCACGGAGTACAAAAACGAAAATGTCAAAAATTACCCAACACATGCATAATAAATACAGAGTACATATGCATATATTTTTCATATCGGCCAGATTGTATAGCGATGTTGTACACGTGTGAAGTTTCATTTTAGAAATTTTGACGAGAATGAAAAAGCGGCTTCAGTCCAGTAATGCGTGCCATTGAGCCGTCAATTTGTTGCGTGCGTAGTGAGTGCCTCATTTAATACATGCCATCATGGTTCCCTCTTGGGTCTAGGATTTATTAAGAGAATAAAATCTTGGAAGTCACGTCAGAAAACAGATTTCCGTGAACGCCTAGTAATGAGAATAAAACGGTCAATTCCGTTTATAAAATTACCAAATTTAGGCCACCCAAAAAGCTTAATAATCAAAATCTATTTATTCAATCGTAAATCCTTCCAAAGGAAAAAATTCAAGATAATGATGTCATTCATGTATTTTTTTCCAACCATATCAGGTATTATTTTTATAACTATCGCTATTATAACACTATTTATAGGCTTATGCCAAGTTGGATGATTTTTGATTATCATACATCAGGCATGAATACGTACATAATTCCTTAAAAAACAAAAACAGGTTATGAATAATGAATTATTTATCTCAATTGTGTAACAATTTAATAACGATTGAGGCGGAGAAATTAACCGCAGCCGAAGAAAAACAAATCAAGAATAGTTTCTGGTGTGATTATTTATCGTGGCATATGCGGTAATGGATTAAAATAGTAAATAAATAACTTGTTTTTTTTTACACGACCGCCTGTGGCGTGGGCGGCTTGTTTGATCAAAAAGTGCTGATTTTAAAATATACAATGCATTTTTCTACATAATAACAATATAAAAAATGTTATACATATGCAAATTTAAAGTTAAATTCGAAAATTTTTAACCAATCCGATCCACTTTAAAATTCTTAACCCCCACTAACGGCGACTATATCTGGTAAGAGATTATAAATCAAAAATTCTTGTTTTGTTTTTTATCTTGCATGTGTTGCATATGCATGCTTATATTTTAGGGGGTCAAAAGTCGGAAAGAAGAGAAAAAAAGGAATAAGCTTTCGTGGATCGGCAAGAGATTGTAGTATTAAGAGGAAAAGAAATAGGATTGTGACTTTGAATCCAAGTCTTGAGGTTAGACACGAGATCGTTATAACTCGCATCGACGCCAAGGAAGCTCATTTAAGTATCATGTAATGCAATGTAATCACATGTATGGTTTAAACCATGCATTGGTGAATCCGTCTTGCTATTATTAGTGCTATAGCGGGAAGAGAGATGATGAGTCATAGATTTTCGACATTTTTTCCCGTATATTTATAGTATCGTTATTATCACGGTTACGGAGCTCCTGAACTTTGTTTTTACAGTTATGTGGGACGCGTGGATTTCAAATGTCAAGAAGGGAGAGAAGGCGAAATAATTGTTTGCACGTGAAGATTTTAGGCAGATGCTGTGGTCGTAGTTAATTAATTAAAGGTTTAATTAAAAAACAATGATTAGCCGATTTATTTAAATGGAAGTCGCTCAATTATCCAATAACCGTCAAATTTTGAATTTTCCCGAGTATACTAGGGACATTGGACGTTTATCTCATTGAAGCGCATGATTTTCCAGAACAAGCAAAGAGCTAATAAGTCAAAAGACCCTGCCTGCTTGACTATTTACGTACCTCAAAATAAATTTCCGTGAAAATCAAACAAAACATCCTCTATTAAGAGTCGTGAAACCTTTTTTTCATGCGTGAAAAAGAGAATCGAATGGGTAAACGGAATACGAAAGCATGCAACCAAACATATCGAAAATAGAGATTGTCCATGGAGAGGCGAGAATATCGTCTCGTGAACCGCTACTAAACTTTGTTTTACCCTGCATAACAGATCAATAAAAGGAACTAAGCCGCCTGCTCCTCCTCGCCTTACTTCGCTAAATTTGTATCGAGGCTTATTCTTTGTTTCTTTCTGTTGCATCTTTATTGATTTCACGAGGGCATTTTTCGTCACTTAATATTAAATGCATTAACGTTAAATTAAGAGTAAATTCAGCCTCCCGAATATTTAATGCGTCCCTGAATTTTTTTACCAAAGATAATGCTTGCTTATGTGTAAAGCACCGCATAATGGCGTTGAATCGAATCGGCACCATACAAAAATTAAATTGGGGGGGGGGGGGGGAATCACGTTCACATTTTCGTTCGATACGATTCGATCACACAACAGATCACGAAACCAGAATGATGTTTCAGAATTCCTTCCCGTTCGCGTTCACTCGCACTCGCCATTATGATTCCTTTTTTTGACGTGAATTTCGCTTGCATTCGCTCGTTGTATGTCAGCGAATCCGAACACAAATCTATTTACACTCTGAACATTTTCGTCTCTTGAAACAAGACAATGTTTGTATGAGTAGTCATTCGTATTTTTAGTTTTTTGGTACCACAAGGATAGGAAAAAATAGATCAATGCAAAGTGAAGTGACTTTTGTTTGATATTCATGTTTGATACAAATGTGGTACTACGACTACCACTTGATGCTACCCATAATCGGCAAGAAGACAAATGAAATGATGCTGCTAAATTACCAATTTTACGCAGAATCCGCGCATTGTCTACATTGTCTCCTATAACTCACGAGACTGATTGCTCGATCAAGACAAAGTGAGTGGGTGAAATAAAGAAGATATTTTAACAACGAAAACAAAAGATTGATTCTATCCCGTAAATTTATCGTCCATCAATTCAATCTTTTTTTTTCATTGTGATCAAAAGGTTCGAACAATAAACAAGAACACGTTAAAGTTTGATTTTTTTGGAAGCGAGGGCTCTTTTTTTTTGTTCCCCAATTGGGAATCAAAGGAAGCGCGCAGACAAAGATCCCGGAAAACTAGATGTTGACTCAATCGTCAACCTTTTTCTTTTTTTTCTTTCTTCGAAGAATGCGTGTGTAATGTACCCATACGTGCCTACAGAATTTTCGGTTATATCATTCATACCGACGTTATCTTCTTTATGGTCATGTATACAACATTTATAGTTTTTGTATGGTCTTTCTAAATTTCATTATTTCCCATTGTTAGTCATAGTTTAACAAAAAAGAGCACAAAAATAAACAACAAAGAAGATCCATTCATTATTCGCAGTTACTGTTTTATTTCCTGCGGTTATTTCCTCTCAACAAAGAGAAAAAAATACCGCGAAGAGTAAAGATTTTTTTTATTCATTAATCATTAATAATATGCACGATCAACGTGAATAATCCAACTGGCTATCCTAAAAACTAGTTAAGGACCGAATTTAACAGAACAAAAAAGATAAAGCGAAGGAACAAAAAAATTCAAAAGCCTAATGAATATGTAAATGAATGAATAAAAAGATGAATTGAATTGAATTGAATTGAATTGAATTGAATTGAATTGAAAATGAAAATGAAATGAAATGTGAAAAAGCGCGTTTTTTCTTATTGTTGGATGAAGAATGTGAATGTGATTGTGTGATTGATGTCTATATACTTGTAAAATGCTTATATTGTTGTGATGATGTGGATGAATGCGTGCGCGTGAAAATAAAAATGCTATATATTTGATTGTTGTTGTAATGTCTATGAGTCTAAAAAAAGAAAAAGGAAAAGGGAAGAAACAACGTCTATTCTAATGTACAGTCTATATTATATAGTCTATGTATGTATGTATGTATGTATGTATGAACATGTATGTATAAAAATGCGCGTGAAAGGTTTTGTTTTTGCATAGAAGTTTTTTGGTGGTATTGTCACTTAAATGTGAGAATGATGTGAGAGAAAAGAGAGGGTGTGAGTGTGCGAGTGTGTGTGTGTGTGTGTGAGAGAGAATGATTTCGCGAGATTGGAAATTTTTGATGCGGGGAGTGATTTATAATAGGAAAGGCGAAAGATAATGATGATTTCGGTATATAGGAGTTTCGGAACGGGAGAATTGTTGTAAAGTTTAACAGAACAAATTAAAGGAATGATTGTTGAATCGCGAATTCGAAAGGTTTGCCTGGAGAAGAAGGTGTAAGAAGATGGCTGATTGGTTGAACGGGAATCAAAGAAGATAATGAAGATTTATTTTCGTGCTTCTTTGTTTCGTTTATCGCGTGTAATTTTGTCGTGTATTGATGAACCTCTATCGACCAACCAAATCAGATAAGTCTCACCCACCAAAAAGAAGAAAAATATTATATTATAAAGAAATAATAATAATAATATGCGAAGATAAAATTTATTATATTAATTAATTAATATTATAATAATGGTGATAAGAATAATAATAATAATAATATGGTATTTACAGAAGAGAAGCAAGAAATGTCTAATAATGTGTCTATGATGAATGTCTATGAATATATATATATATAATATGATATGATGTGTGTATGGTATATGTCTAAAAGAAAAAACGCGCGAAAGTATGAACAGAATGAAAATGAAAAATGATGATGATTATGAACAGATGAACAGAACATGCAAGAAAAATGATATGAAAAAAATGATGAAAATGAAAAAAAAAATACGAACAGAACAGAACAGAACAGAACGAAACGAAACAGAACAGAACAGAACTAAATTAACGAAAGAAAGTAAAATGTAAAAACGTGTAATAACCAGGATACCAGTTCCTAATTAATAATCATCTCGAAATTTGATTTTTTTTTTAGCTTTGATGATAAGAAACATCAAATGATATTTACAAAAGAAGCTAAGTTGTGGAATCGGAGAAAAAAAAATAAAAACTCGTATGTTTGATGAAATACCAAACTTAAACTTCCGATGGTAAAAAAAATATATATCTAAGCAACCAGATGGGAGGAGACCCAAAAACTAAAAATATGATAAAATGTAAAGAGGAAGAATTTTTTTTTCGTTATAAGGTTGTTAACTGGTTGCTTGCTGTTGACTCGTTCCTTAAATTGTTGGCGCATTGTCGTGGTGATTGTTGTCATATGTTCGACGAGAATAATTTGTTTCACTAATCTTTTCACGCGTCGTCGAAAGTATTACGCGCCTAATAATAATAATACCAATAATAAATCGAATACTAAAGCCAACAGCCAATCAACTCTTCCTCGTTAGTTTTTGCTTCCTTACTCTTAACGTATATATATATATATGCGTATATATATAACTAAGTTAAAATAATGATAATAATATAAAACTCGGCAAGAATAATATTGTCCAGAGTGACGCATATATATATAGCACCATGTTAATAATGATGATAAGATATAATAAGAATGATGATGATAATAAGAATGATAATAATAATAATAATATAATGCCAAATGCCAGCCCAAAAATATACAAGTGTTCAATTTTCGTTCGTTTTTTTTTTGTGTGTGGGGTGAAGAAAAATGACTTTATACAAAATTTTTTTTTAAAATGAAAAGGGTATTTTTTTAAAGTATGGTGAAGGATGATTTTCGTTTTGATGTTTTTTTTTTAAGTGTGATGATGATAATTTAACGAAAAGTCCTACCAACTTTAACCCAAGTCAATCTTGCCCACAGCACAAATCCAGTAACACTTCGGCATGGACTATATGACGACGACGATTGATAGCTATTATGTTTTCTTTTCTTCTCATTCTTTGCGGAGGTGTTGTGTTGCTGGCAATGGCAGTTACGATGATGATGATGTGCGTGCACATGCTCACTTGTATGTCCATGATGACTTCGTCGTCGTGATCGTTTTTTATTTTGCATAGTTGGAGCTCCGTAAAATCCCGAATTAGAATTATATGAGAACGAATTCTGGTATACTATCGGGATGCTATTATTATTGTGATGCGAGTTTATCTCTTCTTCGACTGAGAAAGAGCTACGTCTTGAAGATGCGATTGATGGGCTGGCCGCCCCGTCGTTATCATTGCTGTAATTATAGTAGTAATCGTAGTCTTCATCGTCAAAGCTGTAATCACTTGCAGAGCTGTTGTAGTGATATGATTTTTGTGAAGATTTTGAGGATTTCTTGAATGGGTTGTGAATTTTGCGACTTCTTGTGAACAACATTTTTGATTTGATTTCTTTTTATTCGTGAGGTTTTTCGTCAAAATTTTTTACTAGTAAATTCAAAGCGGTGAAAAATATCAGATAGTGGTTGTTGACTAATCTCTGAAGCAAGAGTTATTTGTTTTTTGATGCTGTTAATGCTATTTATAATGAAAACAAAAGGGACGTACGTATAAAAATTTGAACTTAATCCTCTTTGTGGGAGGAGAATAGATGGAATCAACCCCTTATTTATATATAGATTTCGGATGGTATATATTATATACTATATATTTATACATACATATATATATATATTTATATATATATATATATATATATATGCGTATTATTATTAATATTAATAAATAATAATATCAATAATTAATACATACCAATCAATTTTTGAATTGAGGCGTATAAGACATAAATGTTCACATCGTCCCTTTTTAGGAAAACCGATTTTGAATCAATCAGCAACAAGAAAGAGCAATCATTATTACTATTATTAATTATATTATATAAGTACATATATTAATTATATTGTCTTACTCTATTTATTTTTGTTTAGCCAATATGTATGTTTGAAAAAACCAACCCAAACGATGAAATAAATAGTAAAAAGCACTCGCTAAAACAAACATCATTAACGTTTTGCAGCACTAAGAACATGTATAATTTATATTGGTAATAATGTATTTTTTATTTATGTATTTTATTTATTATTCTTCTATGTGTATAAAAAATTACATTATTGGTAATGTTCATACTACCTCTGAAATTTCCTTCTGATTCTAATATTAAAAAGCAATATCGCTATAGACAGAATGTGAAAAATCATTCTTTTCAACTCATATGGTAAGGTTTATTCATTTTCTGAATAGATGTTGAAATAACCGACCTTTTTTTTTTTTGCTATCGCCGTATATACGTCTATGAAATAAAATACGATTTAGATGAGGCAGCGACGATAATAATACCAATAATAATAATAATAATAATAATAATAATAATAATAATAATAATAATAATAATAATAATAATAATAATAA
>CAJVPS010000996.1:0-18179 GCA_910591765.1 Ambispora leptoticha | reverse complement strand
ATTGAACGATATCCGTAGATATCGGCACAGGATTTAGACCAACTGATAAAATTAGTCTAATCGCCCTCTCCCACCCACCGTCATAGTTCACAAATTTCCCCAAATCCACGAAACTTCAACCCACCTGTGACAGTACTTATCCATAATAAAATTTTAATGATTAATTTAAAACTGATAAATGAATAAATAAATTTTGAAAAAAAAAAACTAAAATTAAAAACTATTTATTTATAAACATATTCAATAAAAAATTTTTTATTCTTTGGTTTCTCACAAAATTTTAAATTATTTTTTATTTAATTGATTACTGAAAGAAATTCATAAAAATATGTACACAATTTAATTCAAAAAAAATGACATTACCCATTATATCATTTATTTTAAAGTGTAAAAACAAATAAAACAATTCCAATTATTATTACAACTGAGAGGTACATTACATGCTACACACCAAAAGCTGGCTTTGACATGGCATTTTACGTTTCATATCCAAAATTTTTTGTTTATCAACCAAATGCACCATTGGCATGCTCCTTATTGCTCTCTCCATTCCATAAAATGATCCCAGACACCAGTTGTTGATTCAAAAAGCTCAAAATTTTTTGTCACTCTCGGCTGTTTTGTTTCTTTTTTCGAGCCAGCTCTCAATTGAACTTCCGTGGTATCATTCGCAAGATCTACAAGATCCCCTGTGTTGATCCTAATGTTTGGGCGCCGTTAATTATTGCAGTATCTAATAGCCAAAAAAAAAGAGGTATCCAATTCCTCTGTACCGTTTGCTGCGTATTGTATGTAATACGATCATAATTGGTCCGTAATATCCACGCCATTCATATTGTGGTTGTCATCAATTACCTTAGGGATTTTTAAAAATTTTTTTGATTCGAAACTGAACACCAAATGCATCTTTGCCAATTAAAAAAATAAATAAATAAAATAAAAAAAAATAATAAAAAAAATTTTAATTAAATTTTAAAAAATACACACCTTTACTGCATTTGTGCTCGTCTGTCTTGGCCGCCGTCTTTCGAATTCTACTTTCCAATCCTCACCAACAAGACAATGGATCGTTGATAACATTGTGACTGGCCCATTATCTTGCCAAATAACGGTTAATCCCCATTTACTACAATACCGGAATGAACGTCCCAATCTAATTTGACATTTTTATCTATTTTCAGTTCTTTTGGAAATCCCGAAGCTGTTTTACGGACAGTTCCGCAAGCACTGATACCTATTTGACGAAGATTTTGAAATAGAGGGACATTAGAAAAATAATTATCCATGTAGATGTTGAATGAAAATCGGTGATATGGAAGTTGCGTAACGAGATGGTGAACCAGACACACAATTTGATTAAGGCCGTTCACTTTTGGCAGGTGATCGGTAATGTAGCACACTCAGATTTGCATAACAAAAATAAATTTAAGCGGGTCGCTTAACGTTAACAGTTTAAGGGATAACCCAATTTTGAAATAGAAAAATCACGTATTACATTAGAAATGAGTTCATTTAAAGGATTGCGTAATTGGTATGACGTATAGTGAGGCGACTGATTATATATTGATATGATACATTATGATGAAATTATTATTGACGATATCGTTATCAATTTCAAAAAACAAAAATCGATATGCTGCCGCTTAATATTTTAGCTTGCGCTGTAGCCTTAGCAATAATCTTCTGGAATCACGAACAGATCGAAAACTTTATTCGCGAGCATTTTTCCCGAATTACTCTGCTAAATCGAACGTCTTTTGCGTGTGGGTTATGTGGAGGGCGCTTCCCGAATTTAATCGCGCTTCATCGTCATAATTGCCCCGCAAATTGATCGATGAGTTTTCTGTATGTTGTTTGATTTTTACAACTATTTGAAACATTACTCTTTGACTAATTAATCATTGACATATTTTATTTCTATTTCTTTTATTCAAAATGCTATCCGATATAGATAATCGAAACATATAGTTGAAAAACTGGCTTTATACGCTTGCAAGCCATATCTAAGGACCAATTATCGCCAATTATTAATAACGATAATGCTTAACGTTAATGTTCATCAAAATAATCAATAAAATCTTTTGATTATATGCGTCAATCATTTTCGATAGTTTCTGTGTTGCCCGATCTGAACAAAAATCTTGATTATATGAAAATAATATTTGCCAGGCTTTTCTATGATATATTTCACAGAAAAATGCTCTTAATGACTGTATAAAATTCGATGCTCTCACTTTTCTCAGAGAACATTTTGGCGATAAAAATGTTCTCTTATTTTAGAACAATTTGGATCAGAGGCCATGTCCATCAGTAAGCACTAAGTAATTATAAAATAAAGATTTTTTTGCTTGATATCAAGTTTTGAATTCATATAGCGAAATTTTGACTAAACAACAATCTAATATTTTGTGAAAATTAATTATGTAGTTCCATTTTAAATTCCTTATCCTTTCTAAATATAACGATAATACTGTGCAACATTAAACACCCTCCGAGACAAATAAATAATATGACCATTGAATGTATCGAAAAATCACACATTAAACTATTTCAAAGTATACGAGATCAAGCGATCCATAGGAGTGTGCAAATTTTGACAATAGCCAAAGAATGCAAAACAAATCAGACTTAAAGAGAGAAAAAAGTGCATAAATCTGTCTTGGACTATTAATCAAAAATGTTGGGAAGGCAATTTTACATGTAATCTTGTCTCTCCATTCAATACCTTACCCTGACTCTAATCGGATGTAATGAAAATTCAGAATTCAAATTTGAAATTTGGTTCCTATTTTCTATTTTGATTTACGTGTGTGTGACAAACACCAGAAAATTTGAATGGACGAATTTAATACATATGCATGTATAGGTTAAATGTGGCAGATTAAAATGAAATCGGATTAAAATGAAATTGGGGTCTTTTTGAATCCTCTTTTAATGCCTCTGAAATCCATATATACTCTTCTATTAACAAACGTTACCCTAAATCCTAATCCAAATTGCAAAAAAACCTAGAAAATTGTCCCCAAAAAAATACGAAATTTTCATATTAAAATAAATAAAATTTCATTTTAATCTGTCACATTAAATAATTGGTAAATAATGCAAAAGTTATAAGTGAATCTTAAGTTATACGGGGGAAGCTATACATGTACATATATAAAAAGAAATGACTGCAAAATGATCGTTACCTGTAAATGTTAAATATGCGACGAATGTCCAAATTTGCTAGGATCAAAACGGAAGGCAAGCAAGTTAATCTTAACATAATATTACATGTTCACTCTTTAAAATACATGTATATGAGCGCGAGAATATTAGACGATATCGATATACATCTAGCGGTAGGGTTATTATTAAACGTTAACCTTGTTTTCAATTAGCGATTTCATTATCGTTATCGTTACTTGTACATGTATTAACTTTTAGGACCGTCAAAAAACTGGTGAATGTGCCAAAAATCACATGTAGTATAAAAACAATACTCTATATCACAAATTTGTTGCACAACTCATTTAAACGTGTACGTAGAAAGAAAATTTCTTTTAATTGAAATTTATTTGCATGTACATGATTGTGTAGATATTTAAAACTTCTTTCGTAATACCAGTGTTGGCATATGACCTTATGACTTGGGTCATATAGTCGACCAATAAAATTTCGCCAAAACTTTTATTGGACAAGTAAAAACGATGAATCTTCTTTGCGCGTGCTCATCTTTTCTTATTGCGTAAAATAGATTCTTAGTCTTTAAGAACAATTCAAGTATAGCGTAGAATTTTATTATCAAATGAAATAATGTAATTCTAACTTTATTGCGCATTTGTAGAAATGTAATCTTTGCCTAAAATAAAGAAGATTCTAAATCGTCAACAAATAAAGCATTCGAAGACCACTTCGCTTTTTCATCATCAGAAGGATGTATAGTGCGCCCTGCCAAACTAAATTCATGATTCCATTCTGTAGAAGAAAAAATGAAATCTTCTTCAGATTCGAATTGATTTT
Organism: Ambispora leptoticha; assembly: GCA_910591765.1. NCBI lineage: Eukaryota > Fungi > Glomeromycota > Glomeromycetes > Archaeosporales > Ambisporaceae > Ambispora > Ambispora leptoticha. The sequence goes on along the minus strand of CAJVPS010000996.1, from coordinate 14,177 downwards.
CACGATTCCCTAATTCAATCCAATCATCAATTAGCTGATACCACTGTTGTTTGTTCTCCTTGATCACTTCTTCAATAATAATATGAGTATTATGATTATGTTATTATTAATACGAATAGATAATAAAATTCTTACCTTCATTTTCACCCATTACTTCACCATTTTCTTCATGAGTTGCTTCAATAATTTCATCATCACTGCTTGTATAGGATTCATTTTCTGATTATGTGATTTCTTCGTCTGGAATTATTTGTGGCGATGTGCAATCGATGTATCTCTCTTCACAATCATGAGCTTCTTTAATCTTGCGACCATATAATATCACTTCTAATCCGACTCATTGCCAGTACTTTTTCTGCTTTTTCAGTTAAAAATAAAATAATAAATTAGATTATCATTATAAATTCAATCGATCAAATAAATAAAACTTAAATTAACCAGCAATTTGTTATGACAGATTGTGTGTAAAAACCCATACTTGATAAAAGTCATTTTATTGAAGTGGAATTAACACATATTCCATGAATTTGAATTGCTACACATGATAATGCTGGATCAATACCACTTGTTAATTCCCAGAAATCAAACAAATTTCCCTTAAATTGGTCAAAAAAATCCATATTATATAGATCTTCGCCACGTTTATACCTGATCAACTCAGATAAAATAGAATGTGAATATGATCCGAACCAAGCTTCATAGTAATACTTTAACCATTGACTGATATATGTCCAAGTAAGATCTCGTACTCTTGACCAAAATTTTGACAATTTGTGTACCAGATTTAATGCAAAAGATAAAATAAGAAGTGGTTATTCCCATTCTTTCCACTGGCTTTCTATTCTTGTTATCATTCTTGATCCAAATTCAAAATTTTGATATTCATCCAAGATTTTGATCATATAGTCAAAATGATGAAGCATTTCATACAAATGAGCTGTATCTTTTTGTAACATGTTGAGAAATTCACATAATAGATACAACATATCTTGTAATTCAAATAATATAGATCAAAACTCCAAATTATTAACTATACCATTAGGAAGTTTTCATGTTCCATTTCATAATAATGAACTTTTCTTTGCTGTAATACTTGTATACCATTTGAACGTGTAACATTAATTCTTTCTGGATTGAACTTGGCAACAAGATACTTTAATTGAAAATTAAATAAGTAAAATTAAATAAAAAATAAAATTAAGAAATTTTAATTATCTTAAGTGCTGCTTGAAACTTTAAAACAGAATAAAAACAAAAATAGTATGAATTCCATCTAGTATCTTCTGGACTTACACATGAGATAACTATTTGTGATATTTGCATTTATTCATCTCGAAGAACTCTAGTAAGGTATACTGATTATTGAAGATAACTGATAATTTTTACTGCTTCTTTGGATATTCTTTTAAATAATATTAATTCTTTAAAAATATTATCAAAACCAGATTCATTTAATGTGTGATACAAGAAAAAAAATACTTGATTAGTATATTTTCATATTAATTTGTAACTATAAATAAATTTTAATATTAATTAAAATTAATATTTGTGATAAATTAAAATGAAACAGAATTAAAATATACCAAGCTGTAGTATACTCTTCTGCTAAATCTGAAATAAATGCTTTAATAAATATATTTTTTCTTCAGTTTTAGATCATTCTGCACTTATATCATGTGCACCCCTTACCAGCCATCAAATATAACTGTTACATCATCAGAATCTGATTTCACAATTTTTATAATATTTCTTTTAAAATGTTTGCACCATTTATTAGAATATTACCATCTGCTTGTCTTTATTTTGGTAATCTTCATCCAGATGAATAAATTGAAATACTGCAATAGTATCTTCATTTTTAATAAAGTTAAAAGAAAGTCTATTTGACATAATCATTCTTAACAAAAGTCATGCAAATTGTGATATGTCATTATATAATATTGGTCAATAAAAGTAATTTATTACAGATGTTATTGATAGTTGGTGGAAGTATGGCTTGATGTGATAGAAGTTATTTTATGAGTCAAAGAAGAGGAAAGAAAAGAAATTGAATTTTTCTGATGTTTGATAATATTATTATCATCATTATCCATATTTAAATTATTAGTAAATTAATATTATTAATTATTAATTTTAATAAAACTCATCTTCTTTTCTTTTTTCTATTATCCTCAGGAACAGGCAAATTCAAAACACGTTGTACCTCATCAGAAGTGGCATATTCTTTAAAATTTGAGCATTGACAAATGACTTCGCCAATAGCTTTGCATGATTTGCAGTAGTACATTCAGATTTACTTTGTGTTGTTCCCAAAAACTATCATATTTTTCTATACACCAGTTACAAACTGCAAGTGCATTTGTAGCATTATTAGGGTTTTTAACTAGTGTAAAAAACTGGCAAAATTTGTGTGGTTCTTTGCCGGCCATTATTAACTAACATTTGCGAAAAATTTTAGTAAGAATCATATGATTTATGATTTATGACCAATAATAATTCGGTCATAACCATCATATGACCATATAATCATATGATACATGGTCATTTGGATATATGATCAAGGTCATTTAGAAATTTTGATATATACCAACACTGCGTAATACATATACATGTACTATATATCATTGTTTGAGCTAAAATGCTAATATTATCTTTTATTTTTATTTCGATACATTAATAAATGCGTAACATATAACTCGATTTCTTTATATTCATTGGAAACAAGGAAAAAATTTTCATTATATCAAAGCGAAAGTTTGTAAAATCTTTAATTGAAACTCAGTAAAGTAAACCTACAAATATTCTTCAATCTCCTAAGTATGAATTAAGTTTCAGTATTAATATTCAGGAAATAACGAGAAATTCAGTATATTGAGCCGAATTGATTTGTATCTATCTTCATAAATATTTAAGACTACATGTACTATGAGTGAGACTCATTAGATTATTCCGATACCAAATTATTAATAATGAACAAATATTTCCTTTGTACAATAACCTGAAAATCAGGTCAAATTTATGTTTTACGCGATTAACAATAGACATTTATTTTCTTTGTTAGCGTTAGTATAATACGAAAAATCAGTTTTGTTAACATTAAAATTAAATGAAAAGATCTAACAGAATGGTGAATTTCACTAATAATTTCTTCATTTTAACAAACGACAGTTGCGTGGTGGTCACATATTTGCATTTCATTTCATTACTGTTTTGATCCTCAATTCAAAAAACAGGAATTCGATAGTTCGACATTGTAATAATAACCAGAATAATCAAATGAAAACTCGATCAACATATTTTCAAATTATTTTCTACCCTTCCACTACAAACCTACTGCATCACCAAGATTCTTGATGGTTGTTTCCTCTAAATTTTTATGCAAAGGTTGCCAATAAACTTAGTTCTACAATACATACATGTAAAATGGGGTGTCACCTGTAGGGCAGAACCCAAGTGAACTAATAAAATTAAAATTTGTTATTAATGTTATCGAAACAAAATCTCTTGTATTAAACCATTCTACAAAGTGAATCCAAAGATACAGACATTATTTCATTAAATGTTGCTATTGACAAAAATATGACTATTGCAATGAACGTTTAGTCATAACACTCATCAAGAAGATCAGCTTGATCAACGAAAATGGTCTAACGATATCGATAATCTGATAAAATAACGTGCGAAAGTCAATCGAGGTAATTAGTTCAAATGTTCTTATGAAAAATTTACCAATTTTGAATACTTTGTAATAAGAGGTTTTGGGACAATTTATAAGGCATGGCTACATGATAATGAGTAGTAGGATCATGGAGAAAAAAATTTTAAATAGCTTGATGACGAGGTAAAATATAAAATATTTCCAAGGTGAAAGCAAATTGCTTTTTCGTTTTCGGATGCAATAAATTTTCAAAAATAATTCAGATCGCTCTTAAATGCAAACATTACCATATAAATAACAATGTCAGCCATAACTATTTTAGATGTCAAATTTAATATGAGCATACAATGAAATAGCATCCGATAATAGTGTATTAACGAATATACCAAATGAAACTGTAATCTTCTTGCATATTAATAAATCTAAATCCTCCTCAGTCACGATGGATGCCTCTAGTTAGAATAGCACTTGATCATCTTGTTGCCCCAATTAATAATATTTATAGTAGAGAGTTTTTTTCGGTTGCAAAACGTTACTAAAAGTGCTACGCGATGCCGAAAAGGCGCGCGCAAGTCTTTTCTTAAAACGTGTAAGGTTGATAGAGTTATGAAAATGGAGTGTATCCGCTTCTTAATAATTGAGATATATAAAAAAATTACGATTATATGTATACAGTATATCGTAAGCATATAATTATATTGATGGAAAGAAATAAATAAATCGCCTTAAATAGTGAAGTGCAGCTGTTCAACTAATTCAGCTCTTGAGCTTTTAAGTTCATGACCAGACAGGATTTTTTAATTTTCCTATCAATTGCTGGTGCGCAAAATTTTTCAGCAATTATGTTTACTGAAGTTCCGGACCGGATATACACATTTAAAATAAAAAAACAAATAGGATTTTTTCAAAATTAATAATAATACACTCTGTAAGATTATATTGCAATTAAGTGTAGCAAGAACCAAATTTATACTAACTCCAATGGGTGTATAAAATGTTTGACTGTGCCAACTACTATCTGTCAAAATTTTTCACGCCACCACAAACAAGATAGAAAGTATCGGTATTAATATAAATGCATATTCTGACTAAAACATTAACAAGACAGAAACATTTTATACATTCTCTCAATATGAAACTAATAAATCATAAGAATTAATATTGTTTAAAATATGAGATACTTTAACAAATTATCGATACAATATTAAATAAGTATTATACAATGGATCTTTTTTATTTGACAAGTAAAAATATCTAGTTTTAGAGTTATGTGTTAAATTTATTACTTAACAGAATTATTCTTTCATCACTACACACATGTATGATTTTTTGTAGGAAAGCGATAATTCGTTCCCTATTCGTTTATCCTGGAAATACATTGTACATCGACATGTACACGTACTGTTCAATGTTTAACAACATGTACGAAGCCCAGAGTCTGTGTTTTTAACTTTATTAGGTAAAACTATTTGGCGATCAAGAAAAATATCGATATCAATATTGCATGTACATGTGCTCCTTTGAACACAAATATAATACGTACAGGACATATATCGATATACATGTACATGTACTATCGCTATATTTGAATTTGCACGATGCACAACAATTACAGTACATACATTCATTTCTTTGATTATTTTTGCTTTTCCATATCGATCTTGAAAAAAATTCAACTGCTAGTCAATTAAAAAATGACGGGTATCTATTGGAAGATAAATTAAATAAAAATTCATTGAAAGAGAATAAAAACGATTCAAGAAATTGATATCGATATATTTATTCTCAAAGACTCACTAGAAAATGTGGTACATAAAATCTACGATTTCGACAACTCGGTCAAGTCAATCCATTTTCAACAAATAATACCGCCAAACCCGTATATAAAAGCAACGAAAGAAATATCAGCAAAGATCTTCTGGACATTTTCAATTATTATATCCTCGTTTATTGTTGTGGTGTCGTTTTATCTGTTGATCCATTATTGGAGCAAAATTCCGGTAATATCATTTTTGTTTCATTTTCAATCGGATTGGATACTAAATTTTACTTTTTTCAAGTAGATTATCTCTAGGGTTTTTGTTATGATTTATTTGGCGTTTGATTTTTTGACACGCTCAATTTTTACAGCGCTTGTGTTTATAGAGATGCTAGATTGTGATTTAGATGAACTGATCATTGCTATTCCAGCATTAATTGCTACTGCTTGTGGTATTTCTTTTGTCCATATTTTTTATTTTTGAATTTGATATTCACACACCAATTAGCTCAATTAATTTTGTGAATGAAATTAGGAAAAGAAGATTTCCTATTTCGCCTAGTATCAGACATTGATGAAATAACTGCGGATGTATTCGATATTTATACAATGCTTACCACGATATTACTAATCCCTTTTCTGGTTGTTATTCTTCGAGATCCTACAAACATTGAAGATACTTTGCTTCAGTGGTTGGCTGGTGGGTTGATGGCTGGAGCTTGTTTTATAGTAGCAAAGTGTGTGGGTCTATTTATTTTTTGTAAATTTGATCCGTTTAGAATTGATAACGATTGAGAGATTGCGCAAAAATAATGATATTTTTATATGATTTGTAAGCAAATCTCTGAACTTATTGGTTTATATATCCATTATATTTAGTGACTCAGCTCAGAAAAACGTATTTTATTCTCAATTATTGACTTCTACGGCGTTTCATTTATTTTATTGGTCTAAAAATTTATTTACTAATAAAATAACAGTTTTTGACAAAAAAAGTTACAATGAAATAGAACAGTACCTCTTTGAACAATTTTATTATTAATCTCATATCTTTTATTTATTTCAAAAACGAATATTTTTCTCATTATATTGATCGATATCATTCTCTACTCATGTCATGATATTTTTTTCTGTATATTTATTCTTATTTAGTTTGATTAATGGGATAATTGACGGTTTTTCTATCGTTATATAATTTTAATTTACATCTATCTACAAGACATGAATGAGAATCAACCATCTATGTTACGAAATACGCACGATTTAGAAAAATTCTTTTTAAAAATTTAACATTTTGAGCTTCTGTATTGCAACAATAGGAAATTATTATTCTTCACAAATGGTTTAATTCGGAGGATTGCTATCAAATCACGATGCCATTCCGTTTGTTTTTGTTTATATTTCAGTTCCTTTCAGTTTCTGAATTTTATCCGAAGTTCAGAATAAAATATTTGGAATCAAAAGAGATGTTTCTGATGCAGATATTCCAACTCATGGATATCACCAATCCCAAACCCAGGATAATTCAACATTGAATGCTATTTTGGTAGTCTCAACCAGCAAATAGAAAGTATCAAAACCAGTAAAAGATCAAACTATAATGGAAATAACTCTGGTTATCAGTCTAATAACCAAAACTTTAAACCAGTTTTACATGTTATAATTGTGGTGAGCCAGGTCACATTCATCCAAACTGTCTCCAGCTACAATCATATAAGAATAACCAGAACAACTTTGGAAATAATCATAAGAGAACAAATAGAAATAATTAGCAATAAAATAATATGCCATCAAATCAGGCAAATACTAGCAATAATCAAAATGCCAATAATAATCAAAATGCATTATTAGCTCAAATACAAGCTCTTATTGATAATATTCAGACATTAACTGTCAAATCAGATAATATAAATTTATTACTTGATATACATGAATACTTGGCTGCTAATAGGAAGACCAGAAATTCCAGAACTACTCCTTATGGAACTAGATCTATAGGTCAATCCCAGAAGGAAACTGTGAAAGATATTGAAGAGCCAGATGTTATTAAAGAGGAAGAACAAGAAGACACTCCTGAAATTATTCTTGATTGGGATATGAATAATGTTGAATCATCTAAAATACTTGATAAAGAGATTAGCAAGAAAACTATTTGCAAGAAGAAAAGTAAAATTACTTTACCTATACTTACTATCATGACTAAATCTTATGATATTCTAGAAGACTTGGTCTAACAAAAAGTAAATATAATAGTTATCTAACTTATTCTGATCTTATCTTTACAAAAAACTCAGGAATATATCAAGTTATAGAGTATTTAAGTCTAAAAAAAGAAGAATAATAATGCTTGAACAAAAATACAAAATTACATCTGTCTGATATGAAGTCAAAGTTGAAAAGAATATTATTAATCTGATTATTATATTAGTATTTCTGGATATGTTATTATATATAACTTTATTAAAGATATAAAATTGAAAATATAATATAATTCAAATATATCTATATCTGATATAAATAAAATATCTAAATAATTTCTTGAAGCTATTAATAATCTACTTTTGAATATTGATAGAATCATAATTTCTACCAAAATAGATATTACTAAAGCAAAAATATACTTAGTAATTGTTGGCATGGACTTTTTAAACAAAATTAAAGCTAATATTGATATCAGAAAAGAATTCATGACTTTTGAATATAATAATCAGAAAGAAAAAGTGCCTATTAAATTTATTTATAGTGATAGAGAAGAACTGATATTTGATGATACCATCTCTGAAGAAGATAAATCAGAAGAAAATTCTGAAAGTGAATTTGAAAAATAATACTTGAAAAAGAAGATTTTCCTTATATGACAACATGATAATTAGAATACTGTAAATTCCAGATAACAAGAATTTCAGGATGATGATAATATTAAAATTATCACAAAAGAAGTCTGGACCCCTATTGAAACTTCAAAACAAAATCTGAAAGATATTAACTTTGGAGATATACCTTTACAAATTATCTAAAGTGTTAAAAAAACTTATGAAGTACAAGCCTATTAGGAAGGAATCAAAATCAAATAAAAGAAATATACCTGGAAAGATTTTAAATAACTTGACAAGAAGTTCACTCAACTATGTAATTGGAACAACTGATAGTTATTTGATTGACAAGAATCAAATAGCCAATGCTGGTATCATCAAAATTTCTTTATGTCTGATCACCAATATCGCTGATACTATAATGAACTTATTACTTAGATAATAATCAAAATTCATAAATCTTTCCATGCTAAATTCAAAACCAATGAAGATTAGGCTGATAAAGTTGAACAAGAACTTTTTGTTAATAAAAGAGTCAAGAAAAGTTTTGATATATATCAAGCCATCTCATAATAAATTTGTTCTAACTCACAGATTGAAAGATATTATAAATATGAAAATTATATAGATAAATATTATACTGGAATATATTTTAAAATGAATGGAGAAAAAGTAATCACCTGTAATAATTGTATCAGAGAAAAATAATTGAATCTTTCTGCCTATTCTTAATATGATAAATGTAATGAATCCAGAGAAATGTTTGTTACTGAAAGCTATCAGAAATAATACTTCTGTACTTATAAATATCAATGTGTTTATTGGTTTAATCATGGAGGATGGAGAAAAAATACTAAAATAATCAATAAGCTTAGAGATCAAGAAATACTATTAGAAGTTTATGATAAATATGATGAAATTGACAAAGTAATTCTATCTCACTTTATGTATGAAGATGACTATATTCAAGAAATCATCTATGAGAGTTCCATAGAAGTCTTTACTACTAAAATATTTCAATACATCTATCAACTACTCAGTTCTAATTGAAGATAATAGCTTGCTTGCTTGAATTATATTAATATAAAACTCTGTCAAGAATATCTGATCTCTTGTGATAATGATAAATATGATGATTATGTACAATCTGAACTTTCAGCTAAATTAGATAAAGAAAAACACCTTATGACTTTGGATCTGATCCCAGAAGAAGCAGTAATAAATAAACTAATTGAAGAAATCAGCTTTATCCCTATTTTAACTCAGCCTCCTCAACTTGAATTGAATAAAATATATGAAAGATTTAATGTTATTTATCAAGTTCTTAATGAACTTTCATAATAATTTAATAATTATTTAAAGGATGTTCCTGTAAAATAAAATAATAACTACTATACAGTTAAAGTTTATAATGATCAAGACAAAGGAAAATTACTAGAAAAAGTATATCTTACTGATACTAGATATAATATTTATTATACTGGAAAAGAAGTGATTAGTATTCTCTCACATCAAGTCATATTAGTAAATATCTATATTGTCATAGAAATTCCTGTAGAAGTTATATGTCAAGTAATATCTCATTTATCTCTTGCAAAACAAGGAATCAATGTTAAAGATGGAATTATTGAATCTGAATATATTGGAAATATTAGTATTATTATCCAGAATAATTCAGAAGAAGATTATATTATTAAATCAGATCAGAAAATAGCTCAACTTGTCTTTCTTCAACTTGCACCTATTAATTAACTTAAATCAGTTTCTACTAGAAAAGAACTAGGACAATCTAGTTGAAAAATAGCTGAATTTGAATTTATTGACTATCAAGAAGCTTATACTATTTTTTGGAACAAGAACAAGAAGAAAAAGTTATTGAATAATGAAAATTAATTACAAAACAAGAATGACTTCTTACTCAACTACTAGAAGATAATGCTGATATCTTTGTAACTAAATTACATGAACTTGGTCAAAGTAATATAATTCAACATGAGATACATACTAGAAATGAATCACTAATCAAGCAATAACCTTATAAAATCACTCTTTCAGATCAATCATTTATCTCAAAAGAAATTCAAAGAATGTTAAAAGCCAATATTATTCAACTATCAACTAGTTCTTGAACTTTATCAATTGTTGTAGTTTCTAAAAAGAATGGAAAGAAAAGTTTTGTATTAATTACAAAAAAATAAATGCAATTACTCAAAAAGATGTATATCTATTATCAAGAATTGATAAAATAATAGATTCTCTTAGAAATGCTCATTGATTTTCATTTATGCACTTAACTTTTAAATACTGGTAAATTGAAATGAAAGAAGAAGATAAATCCAAAACTGCTTTTATCTCTAGAAAAAGACTTTTTGAATTTAATGTCATGCCTTTTGGATTATATAATACTCCAGCCACTTTTTAATATGCTATGGATATAGTACTAGAAGAATATAATTAGAAGTTTGCCAATGTGTACATTAATGACTTGAATATATTTTCAAAAGATTTTGAAGAACACTTAGATCATCTCAATAAAGTATTTTGCAGAATTCAAAATGCTAATTTGAAACTCAATCTGGAAAAGTATAACTTTTGCAGAAGAGAATTATCATTTCTTGAATATATAATAATAGAAGAAGAAATTTCTCCTGACCCATCGACAATTCAGAAAATACAAGACTTTTCTCAACTTAGAATAATTAAAGAACTTTGTTTATTTCTTGAATTAGCTGGATATTATAGAAAATTTATTAAAGGATTTTCTCAAATTACTGTATCTCTATTTAAATTACTTTGTAATAAGAAATTATTCATTTGAACTATAAATCAAGAAGAAGCTTTTCAACAAATCAAACAACATCTTATAACTATATCTATTTTGATTTATCCTGACTTTACAAAATAATTCTATCTTTATACTGATATCTCAAATTCAGAACTTAGAGCTGTTCTATTTTAGAAAAATAAAGATAGAAAAGAATAAGTAGTCACTTATGCAAGTATTATCCTAAAATCAAATGAACAAAAATATGAAGTAACTGAAAAAGAAGTACTAGTAGTAGTGTGGGCTGTTAGATAATTTTACTACTACTTATTAGAAACAGTTTTTGAAATTATTACTAATCATAATGTCTTGAGATAGTTATTCAAAAATTAATCAAGTTATTTTGCTAGAATAAACTGCTGGATCATGTCTCTTATGGAATATACCTTTATTATTACTTATTGACCTGGATAAAAGAATCAAAATGCTGATATATTATCCTGAATATATTCAGAAGATTATTAAATAACTTTTCTCTTTACAATAATAATATAGATTTAACAACTTACTATAATTTATAATGATATTTAGATAATAAAACTTATCCTGTAGGATTAATTCTTGAATAATAATGCAAAATTTATAATCAAGTAAAATACTTTTTACAAATTAATAGAATATTATACAAAATTAATAGAAGAAAAGAATCAACTACTCCTCTTCAAGTTATCAAAGAAAATAAAATGGAAGTTATTCTTATTAATTTACATTCAAATTCTTTATCTGAATATTTTGGATATGAAGGAACCTATCAACAAATTGCAAATAAATATTGGTAAAATGATATGGGAACTGATATAAAGAATTATATAAAGACTTATAAAAGCTGCTAGCAAACTGGTAGAAAAACTACTAAACAACCTTTACATCCTATCAAAATTAGATAATCTTTTGACAGAATCATTATTGATCTAATTAGACTTAGTAAAATCACAACAACTAGAAATTGATATATCATTATAGCAATTAACTATCTTACAAAATGGCCTAAAACTAAAGTAATTCCTGATAAGAAAGCAACTATAATCACAAAATTTATCTTTGAAGAAATAATCTGTAGACATGGATATTCTAAAGAAATTCAATTAGATATTAGATTAGAATTCATCAATGAAATACTTAGAGAATTATCAATAAAATTTGGAATCAAATATAAATTTTCTTTATCTTATCATCTACAAATGAATAAAATAATAGAACACTTTAATAAAATACTATGTATGATCTTATAAAAGTTAACAATAGCATATGAACAAGAATAGAATATTTTTATTTCTGTTGCTCTTTTAGCTTATCGGACTATCAAAATTTAACAACAAAGCATGAATCATTTTTCTTGACCTATGAATGAAATGCTAGATTGCCAATTGAATTGAAAATTCCTGCCTACTTGGAAGAAGATTTTACAGAAGAAGAAAAATTGATACAACAAATATATAACATAGTAGATCAGTTATCACAACAAATATTAGAAGTAAAGTAAAATATAAAAGAATAACAACTACAATATTCTCAAATTTATAATGATAAAATTCAAAAAGAAACAATATTCAAATTTGGAAATAAAGTATTAATATTTGACATAAAATAATATTTAGTAATTGAAGATAAATTTTAACTTACTTGAAGTAAAGAATGATACTATATTCATGACTATACTAAATATAACTCTTATAAACTTCATGATCAGAATGGAAATGTTCTCAAATATTCTATTAATAAGAGATAACTCAAATATTATTATAATTATCAAGATTACTTTGAATCACAAATTATTATTAAGTAACTCATATAGATTATTTCTTTAATTTTTGTCATTCCTATATTCAAAATTCTTTTCTATCTTATTTTTATCTATTTTTATAATTATCATTATTCTAATATTTTAATATCTTATCACTTATAGTAAATTTTTAATTTAAATTTTATATAAATATCCCCTCTATTTCTCTTTTCTTTTTCTTTATTCTTTCATATTTTTACTTTTATCTATTATTTTTTACTCTTATTATTTTATATCTTTTCAAATTCTTTTATATCTTTATCCTTATTATTTCTTATCATATCTCAATTATTAACTTGGATTATCCTTTTGATGATAAAATCTCTTGGAGAGATCTATCAGGAAATACTTATATATCAACTCTTTAGAATGATTACTTTCTCTACTTATGGATTACTCATCTGTGATAATATAGGACAAGAAACTAACATTACACTCTTGAATTTACTTATGCAATCTGGGTTTACCAAAGATATTAAACTTGATATTCCTTTTCTCTTGGATCCTCAGACAACTAGTAAATCTCTTGAAGTATCAATTAAATCAGCTAATATAATTACTAACTTGAACTTTGACTAGTTGAATATCTTTATTATTACTTTATCTGAAGATAAATTTAAAGTTAATATTAAATTAGAAAATATTAAAGAAGAATTAGAATTTATAAGTTCTGATAGTTTAACCATCTCTGAAGAATAATCTGAAATATCTATATCCAAAATAAAAAATGTTCAACTAATCTTGAATAAGAACTGGCTAACTCAACTTAAAAAAGCCATATTATCAATATACAATAATCTTTTGGATAATAATAATCAAATGATACTATAATATTATAAACTTGAATATATACTTTTGATTCAATCTCAAAAATATTCAAGAAAAATGTCAGAAATCAAAAAGAATATTAAAGATACTCTTGAAAAATATATACATAATAGACTATATAATATCACTTATAAAGTATTCTTTATTTATAACTCTGAAAAAGAAGCTTTTGATAATAGATTTGAGTTTACACCAACCAAGTTGTGTCACTTAAACAAGAAAGAACTATTAAAGATTATTAATTAATTTTTGCAAGAGCAAAAATTTTCTGAAGGAGGACCATATATTACTATAATAACATAAAATTTCTTAATTTCCTAATCTTTCTCTAATTATGCAAAATTACATATTTTTATAATTTTTATTTATTTTATCAATATCACTATTTCTATATCATATATTATTATATTTATTATCATATTGTTATCATAGTAGCATAAAAATTCCTAATTCCTTAATCTTTTCATGGTTATGCAAAATCATATTTTCTTATAACTTTTATATTTTATAAT
>CAJVPS010000995.1:0-18179 GCA_910591765.1 Ambispora leptoticha | reverse complement strand
TCAAAAAAGTTTATATTAGTAAAATTTTTTTTATAAAAGATATATAATAAAAATTTTTATATTTAAATAAATTCTAACACTTAATAACTTAATTAAATAAAACAGAATTAAAATTTTATTTTGAAAAAATAATTTATTAATATTTATTTGATGTACTAATCTTTTGCACCGGACCATATAAAATAATAAATTTGATTTAATAAATTATAATTATAATAATTTTTATTATAAAAAATAATATTATTATATAAAATAGCTAGTAAATATTAAAATTATTAATATAATAATAATAATAATAATAATAAGTTTATTAATAAAATTTATAATAAATATTAATATTAAGTTATTAATTCTAATTCTTAATCATGAAATAATATTTAATATTACAGATATGAATATAATTTTCTTAAAAGATATATATATTCTAAAATAAATCTTAATATTTAAATAAAATTTAATTAAAAATTTTATTTTAAAAAATAAATTATTTGAGATATGAATAATTTTATACTAAATTATATATTATTATTCTTGTTATAATAAGAGATCTCTTAATATAATATAATAATATAAATTTATAAACTTATATATATAATGGCAATCAAAAATAATGCAACACTTAAATTTTTGATTGTCACTGTATATCAAGATATTTATAATTGCACAAATTATTTTTATTATTATTATAAAAATTACAATTTTATATATATATATATAATATTTCATAAGAAAATAACTAGATCAAGAATATCAAGTGAATTTTCAAAATCGATTTTTTTTTTATTGGTAACACTGGAATAAAATCCATAGTTATTATAAAAGAATTTAGATTTTTAGCTAAACTCATAACCACTCAAAAGATTGAATGAATTGTTCCTACGAATACAGAGTATATCTATATAATAATAACAATAATAATAATAATAATAATAATAATAAAAATAAAATAACTACTAATAAACATGACAAATTATTAACCGCTATTATTATAAATTAAAAATTATTTTAATGTAATGAATTAATTAGTACACAATTACTTCTAATAATTAAAGGTAATAAAAATTTTTGAGGGTTGAATGATTGTTCGGAATTATGTTGAAAAAAAGAGGAATTCTATGGCGCCCAAAAATGAAATTAAATGCACAGTTTTTTGACAATGTATCTCGAATACAAATGAAATTATATATAAAATTAAATATACATCACACACACATATATGTATCTTGTAAAATTTTTGATATTATATGTGCATATATGTATGTATATCATCAGTTCATGGTTTATGTATAAAGGGTGTCCTTATGTATGTATGTCGGTGATGTTGAGATTAGGATTTTCTCACTCTCGATGGTGAAGATTGTGATGAAGACGAAGACGATGATGATGAATGATCCCGATTAAATGATTCTGTGCTCATATGTCGCCAGACATCTCTCGTTATTTTGTCACAGTCTAATCCTGATTTTCCGCCACATCCGGATAGATTGATCACGAAATCTCCCTTGTGCCATGTATAACGATCGACATTTTTGACTTTTTTATCGCACATGGTTGGTGGTAATGAATTTAACGTTCGCTATTTTAATAAAAAAAAAATCAAAGTTGATTAATTACATGAAATAGATAATACTCAGCGTAACGATAGCGATATCAAGAAAGTGATCACGAGGTAGATTAATCAATACATACTAATGGTACAAAAAACACTTTTTCCGCAACCTCGATCGCTTCATCATCGATCAATTTCTGCATCACACTTTCTTCATTATCATATTCCAAAAATTTCGGACCATAAACTGTTCGTAGGAATTTTTTAGACCACGCTGAATTACGAATTAGAAAAGACCCGGTGTTTATACCGAAGCAGTCGTATCCTATGAGTAGCTGTCGATCGTCGTAATGAGTGGAGTCGATGTGGCGAAGGATGTTTGTGGTGATCGGTAATGAAGAGTTTGTGATCATAGCAGACTAATCAAAATGACATGTATTAAAATTTATTTATTTATTTATTTTATTTTTGTTTATTTTAATTGAAGATAATATAATTACCGCATCAATCCACCATAGCCAATCTACAGATGGATACTCTTCCATCGTCTCAAGTAACGCTGGTATTTTTGCCCATGTCTAAAAAAGATTTTTTTACCTTTGCTTAGATGACGCCGATAATTATCGGAATGAACTTGAATTAACACTTACCGGTGCCCTCGCTTGTTCCTTCATATTTTTCACCACAAGCACATACTCAAACTTTTCCGCATATTTGCGTTTATTCTCTATGGTCTCCTCTCTTGTCACGACAGAAGATGTGTCATTCTTATCCACTACTAGGACAATGGCAACACTAGGACCTAACCATGTATTTATCGTGCTTTGATGAAAGTGATATGGTGGATGTGTAAGAAAGAACGCAGTAAAAAGCAGAAAGAGGAGGAGAACTGTCAAGACGAGAGGAATGCGCCGGCCAATTGCTGCCATCTTTAGTATTTCTATTTATATGTAATGGTGGAATTAGTCGAGTTTTATGTGGAGTGGACAGATGTGCGTTTAGAGTTGCGAGTGCGTGTGCGTGCGTGAAGGGAATATATGCGAAAGTGTGTATGTGTGCGTGTTATAGAGAATTTTTATTTGGTAAAAAGGATATTCTTATTTATTATTAGTTAGTAAGACGGGTAATATTTTAAGGGAGAAATAAATAAGAAGGAACGAAAATATACCACTATCGCTATCACTACACTTTGCCAACAACTATTGCCAAAAAAATTTCATATGCACAAAATTTAATTTCAAAGTTACACACTCATAATGATAATGATGTTGTGTTCGCTCGTGCGTGTGTGATAGTTAAGTATATAAGTAATAAAGTAAAACCCGATGATACCTAAATTCTTAAAATATGTGTGCGCATCGTGTGATACATCATTCAATTTTGAATCGAGAACGAAGCTTGTTACAATGATCAAAAATGATCAATCAATCATTAACGTGCAGCTTTTCTCTTGACATAACGATAAAAATGTCAAGATCGCCCATTTATACACGCGAAGGGTTTAAACATCCACATTTATGTAAGAAGGCGGTGCGGAATTGTAACCAATCATTCTTTGGAAAGATAAAATTCGGTGTCACTGCATGAATTACTCCGTTTAATAATGCCTTTTTAAGAACGATACTATGGATATCTTTTTTTACGTGTGACCATTCTAACCATTTTGTATCCGTTTTTTGCTTGACAATTAATATCACGTGCGTAATATATTGCACTCTTGATCGGGCGACAACTTTTATTATATACAACGTAATAACGTTTTATATATATATATACACGAATATATTTATTATATTATTAAAAAATTTTGTCCTAACTGGCTGTATTAAAGGTTATTTTTTTTTTTTTTTAGAAAAGAATGATCATTGTTTAAAAAACTTGTGGAATTACATGTACTAAAAATGGCAAAGAATTATCAAAAGCCCTATTCATTTTATTACCTGTTAAAGTTACAATAATTATTAAAAAAATATTATTTACTCCTTGATTGTTTTTCCATATACCATTGTATCGATAACCCGGACGAAGCTAAAACAAAGCCCAAAAATACCGGAGAAGGATTAAACGGACGACTTTTATATTCGGGATGAAATTGTGTACCGGCATAGAATGGATGATCTGTACAACAAGGAGGATTTATTTTATGCATAAAATAAAGATTCTCCGCTAGCTTATCCTTTTTTGATTAAGAAGTTAAAAAGATACCTTTAAGCTCGAATATCTCCATTCTTTCGGCCGTCTCATTGCTTCCCACAAAAATCAATCCGGCATCCTCCAAGAACTGAAGATATTCGATATTCAACTTGTATCGGTGATGATGGCGTTCTGATATGATTTTGATGTCTGATTGTGGATTATTTGAAATTTCGTATAATCGTCCTTTTGAGGATTCAACAATATTTATTAACTTGTATGTGAAATTTTTGTTAAAATATTTAACGTGAAAAAGGAATAAAGACGAAAACGGAAATACAAACTAATTTTTGACCAACATTCGGATACATCGAGGAAATTAGTGTGATGGCGTCCAAGCACTTCGTTATCCTTTATAAAGACTTTGTGTGTCGTTGTTTTATCAAGTTCTTCGGAATTCGCGTCTTTGATTAATAATAAACAAATATTAGTTTTAGATTAAGAAAAAACAGGCATAATTTATCAATCAAATTATAAAAAATGATTTACCAGTTAGACCACAAACATTACGCGCAAATTCCATGACAGATGCAAGAAATCCAAGAGAGATTCCTATTATAATTATTGAATAATAAAGATTAATATCGAATAAAAAATCCATTCAACGCACGATAATACACACCAAGAAAAGGAATTTCGCGCTCTCTTGCAGATTTCGCAGCCAACAAAATACCATCAATTCCATAATGAGCGAATCCATCCGGTACAAGAATACCATTAGCCGAAAATAATGTATCCAAAGCTTCACGATATTGATGTGGTGTATTGATTTCACTTTGTGGTTCCAAGTGGGTTGCTTCAATCCACTATTTTTATTTCAGACCAATATAAGTTATATTTAAGTGATGAAAATTAAGTAATTATTAAAAAGGGAAGAGGGGTCAGTCGTATAATTTAGATCATATAGGTTATTTTCCTTCTATTAATTTTTATTTACAACAAAGTTAATTTGGTTATACAAATTAAGATTATTTACCTTAAGTATTAATTTTCTTCCGCACGCTATTGAAGCATGTTCCAACGCTTGGGAAATAGAGTGATGAAGATCTTGCTGGTTCTTGAATTTACCGATTATAGCAATCGTCACGAATTTCGTAGCGTTATTGTAACTGTAATCGATGAGAAAATTGTTGGTTTCGAGATTAACATGATTATTTTGAAATCACCGAGATAATTATTAGCTATACTCACTCTTGAATAACGTTTTTCCATTTCCCCAGAGATTCATTCTCAATTATTAGTTGCTTCGGGTCTATATCGATCAAATCTAGCCGTAGGCGTTTCGTGAGAAATTCTAAAACGTTTTCGCGTTCTAGTAAGAATGGTAGATGGTAGCTGGTAGGAACTGCGTATATAGGGATCACCTGTTACCATAACAACAATGGTGACATTAATAAAAAATTGATGATCGGGAAATAAAAGAATCAAAGGAATATATATAATCGACACAAACTTTGGTTGGTTCAAAGCAGATCTTTTCACGAATAGCTTCAGTCAACTCGCCTGAGCAAATGCACGCAATCTGAAATTATAACAAATTAATCACAAAGAATTTCAAAATAATGTTCAGCAATAATTACGATACCAAGTCCGGGGTTGTCCCATTTGTAATAAGCGATCGGTGACTATCGAAAGCTGGTTTTGTGATAGTGGCGACGCTCGAATTCGGTAATGCAAGTAACGGCACAACGTGTACAAATGCCACATTTTCGACACCAACTTTATCTTGGAATTCATCAATGGCTTCTAACCATGTTTGTGTATCTGGAAGATCAATTTCCGCGCCAAGCTATAGTCAAATATACGTGTACGTCGTAAAATAAAGTGAGCATGAAAAATTCGATATTGTAATTCTAGAGAATATTTCTTAAAGAATTATAAACCTCAAAAACACAAATATCAGATCCGATCGCAGCCTTTTCAATAAACTCTTGCATTTTATCAGTGCCATCACCAACAAGCAACACAGACCGTCCAAGAAATTCACCAGCACGCTATTCAGAAAAATAATATTAGCCCCCCCAAAAATGTTTGTCATCAACGAAAATTAATTCATATTGAGCACAAAATGAATGACACACTTCTTTTTCAACAAGCCCATTGAACACTTGTCCACTAGTAATATACTGTGATATATCAAGATTCGTGTCCAAAAACCGTTCATAGTTGCCCAATTCTTCAACAGCTATCCCGCCATCCTCTAACAGATAATTGTAGCCAGGATCGAGGTTTCGGCCGTCAAGCTGTATAAATGGATCTATTCGTGCTGCAGTCACCTTTAGTCCCAAACTCTTTAATAGTAGTGCTGTGGAAGCGGCTAGCAATCCTTTTTGGTAGCCCGCGATTATGCCGTAGGTGAAGAATATGTATTTCGTCATGTTAAAATAGTAATTGCAAATATAAAAAAAATTAGAAACTTTGTACGCGATACTTTTTATTTTTTTTTTCGCGTCTTTTGGAGTTCAAATTTGATTGGAAGAATTTTTGGTGATGCAAGGATTCATGAGATACAGAGCAAAATATAATTCATATAATTTATATAATTTATATAATAGCATGTAATTAATTATACAGGGTAAAATGATACCATGAATAAAAGCACATAAAAGAAGGACGCGATGAGACAAAGATAGAGACATTATAATAAAAAATTTTCGTAATTTTAATAATATTCGATCTAATATCGCTTACCCGAGTATTAAGCAAAATAGTCAAATTAAATTCAGTTAATCACACTCTCCCAAAGAAACAATACCTTGAAAGATTTAATTAAACAATCGGGGATCATCAGAACCAACAAAAATTATTATCTATTTCATTTCCATTCCAATCCTAGTTCTTCCTTTGTCAAGACACCTAATTCATCGCGCACAGGTTTCAACTCCTCCAGATACTGATTATATTGGTTTTTATTCTCCACCTTCTCCTTTAGTCCCTCAAAAATTCGCACGGCCGTCGGGAAATCGTTGACGCGCCTCGCGGCTTTCAACGCCGCCTCAATAACTGACGGGGCGGGCACTAGATCATAGGCAAAACAGTTATTTAGATTTCTTTGTAATTCGAATAGGTCGTCTACTCCCTCGAATAGCTTTACGTAACGTTCGGTGAAGGCTTCGAATGACTCGTCTTCATGTCCGCTCGAGTATGAACGGATGCCTGTGGAGTGTAATATGTGTTTCTCGAATTGTTAGTAACGGTGACGATTTATTTACGAGATATTAAAAACGGACCTTTTTGTTGCGCATTTAATGTAATTTAGTGGTCACAAAATAAAAATATTTGTTTATAAAACAGCGGGCAAAGGTAGCATATTTACTAATAGCACTACCACCCAGCCGTCAAAAAATTAACAAAGATAGGTACCATTTATGGTTAAAAGTCGCCCAAAAGAAGGGGGATAACGAACAGCAACCAGCGTATTCACGGATAACGGTTTGGCGATAATTGCACGCGTGAGAAGTTGAAGTCTGTTCATTGATGGCGCCAAATAATAGTATTTTTTTAATATTATTATTCTTGTTATCGAATGATTAGCCCAGAAACCGGAAACTAGAAACTAGAATTAAAATTAAAAAAATTTATTTGCCGGATCATCTTTTTCCTAAATAATTAATTTTCATTCGAGGTGCTTGTTTGGTAAAAAAAAAAGAGAGATCAGTGATCATACGTTTTATTTTCGATTAGGGTGATGGTGGCAGGCTTCGCCTGGTCGCAACGAACGAATATTTTTTTGCGAAGCACGTGATACAACAAGTCGCGTCACATAAAAAACTGAAAAATTTTCTTTGTTTGGTTTCTTTCCCAGTTGTTTCAAAGACAAACTGGGCACCAAATTTAAAATTTACCACATTCCATTTTCGTAAACTATAATTTCATTCAAATCATTACCTTTGTATTCTTGCCATTCTTATAAATAATAATCTCTTAATATAAAATACCTTGACAATAAACAAAACCCCAGTAATAAATAAATAAAATTTTTAAAAAATGAAGTATGTTCTAATTTTGGGTGGTGTCATATCGGGAATCGGAAAAGGTGTTATCGCTTCTTCTACTGGTTTGCTTCTCAAAACGCTTGGACTAAAAGTGACGGCGATAAAAATTGACCCTTACATTAACGTTGATGCTGGAACTATGAATCCTATCGAACACGGTAATTTACTCAAATGACTAAAAAATCTGACGCGCGCGAGAATACGCGACTTTACGAGCATCTCAAAAAAATTCACATATACATCGCGTCCTTGAGCATATCGAAAATCAAATACATGCTAATACATGACGCGTAATGTGTCCAATCTTAGTTTAACAAGCTCGTTTTTTCCTTAATTATTTTGTCAGGTGAAATTTTCGTCCTGAATGATGGCGCAGAGGTCGATCTTGACCTTGGCAATTATGAACGATTTCTTGATATTACCTTGACGAGGGATAATAATATAACCTCTGGGAAAATATTTCAGACTGTTATTGAAAAGGAGGTAAAACTTCACCTTTTTATGTCTAGGAAGCGTTAAAATAAATCTCTTGCGCATAAACATGTGGAAAACATGAGTGGAATCTTATAATTTATTTCATAATTTTTTTAATGAAGCGACGAGGCGATTACCTTGGTCAAAATGTTCAAAGTGTGCCACATGTAACAGATGCCATTCAAAATTGGATAGAACGCGTTGCGAAAATACCAGTAGACCAATCTAGTCAAGAGCCTGATATTTGCATTATCGAGGTGAATGAATCTTGTGTAACTAACCGACTGATTTTATGATATTTTGATTGATTAATTAATTAATTAATTAATTATGTAATTTGTGTGCTATAAAAAGCTGGGTGGAACTATTGGTGACTTTGAATCTGCGCCGTATATTGAAGCTTTGCGACAATTCCAATATCGAGTTGGCCGTGAAAATTTCGCTGTTATTCAGGTCTCTTTGGTGCCAGTGCTTGGTGTTGTTGGTGAACAAAAAACCAAACCCACACAAGCTACTGTTCGGCAATTACGAGCTTTAGGTCTAAAACCAGACTTGGTAATTGTATCTCTCAAAATATACCGATGTATCAATGTGACTTAATGCAAATATTAACTAAATTTTTTGATTCAAAATTAACATATGATTTCAAAAGATTGCTTGTCGTTGCGCTCAAGCTTTAGAGTCGCGCGTTAAGGCTAAAATCTCTACTTATTGTCGTGTTGATCTTGAGCAGGTGAGATTCATAAATAATACAATTAATACATGTACAATTAATTAATTTATCTACGATGATTTAATTTTCATAGGTTCTTTCCGTGCAAGATGTATCTTCCACGTACAAGGTTCCATTACTTCTTAAAGAACAAGGTACCCTTAATTACTTGCGAAAAAGGCTTCAATTGGATAAGCTGTGCATTAGTCCCAAGAATTGTGAATCTGGCGAGGCTTTGTTCCGTGATTGGAAAACATTGACTGAAACGTATGTAATTGGTTATGATTCTAAATTTATAGCATTATTCAGGATTAATCATGGTTTGGTTTGTTTTAGTCACGCTTCTTTGAAAAAAACTGTGACTATTGCCCTTGTTGGAAAGTACACATATTTGCAAGATTCTTATCTCTCTGTCACTCAAGCACTTGAACATGCCTCGATAGCTTGTGAACGCAAATTAATAATTAAGGTATGAAGAAATGTATTTTTTAGTTTCTATTAACAGAGAATTGTACGTCTTTTAATTACACAATTCTAAATTTTTAGTGGATTGAAGCGACTGATCTCGAATTAGAAACCAAAGAAAACGACCCAGGAAAATACCGTGAAGCATGGGATAATATATTCGCTGCTGAAGGTATACTTGTTCCTGGAGGGTTTGGACATCGTGGTACTGAAGGTAAAATAGCGGCTGCTAAATGGGCGAGAGAGAATAAAGTTCCATATTTGGGTGAGTTTTTATTTATTTATTTATTTATAGTATTTTATCGATTATTTTAATGCTGAAATTTTATTGATACAGGGATTTGTCTTGGTCTTCAAATTGCTGTGATCGAGTTTGCTAGAGATGTTTGTGGCTTAATAGGTAAATTTCAGATTGACAATGATGATGCTGTGCCCCAAAGCACAATTGGGATATGTCCCAAATCAAAATGTAGATCTTTTTCCACACTAACCTGTACCCTCACTCTAATTCTGGTCATACCTCTATTCTAATTTGGGCCGATTGGACAATTGTGTTTTGGGGCACGACAATGATATTATAAATAATAATATATAATGTTCAATCAAAATCAAAGATGCAAATTCAGAAGAACTTGACCCCGAAACAGATCACAAGGTGATTGTCTATATGCCTGAAGTCTCTCGGACACATCTTGGTGGAACTATGAGATTAGGATTACGACCAACAAAGTTTCAAGATGGATCGGAATCGTGGTCCAAAATTTGTGAATATTCAATTTTAAATATTCGATTAGTCATTATAGAATTTCATGGCTTAGATATTGATAATTTTATTTCGTCCTTAGATAAATATTATGAATCGGATGAGCGCACTTTAGTAACCGCTCGAAAATTTCTAGATATTCGTAAGAATTTTACATGTGATTATTCTCATTATTATATTACATTATTCTCACTTTATTTTATTTACACGAAAGAAAAAGAGAATCGTATCAATGGCACAACAGAAAATGGAATGAAATTAACCGAGACCAGTACGATTCGACTGGGCAAAAGTAATACCAAAATCACCAGCAATGGATTCAGGGTTCTCGGTAATGGAACGACACAAACGGCACTAAATGGTCATCATCATCATCATAATCATTTCACGGAAGATTTCGGAATTAATGGCTCAACAGAAAATAGCCTAAAGGGTATGGAAAGTGTACGCTCTAGCAAAACATTAATCGAGGAGAGACATCGTCACAGATACGAAGTTAATCCAGTGATTGTTGAGCGCTTGGAGACGCAAGGGTTGATGTTTGTAGGTCGTGATGAAACGGGTGATCGTATGGAAATCTTGGAACTTAAAGGTAAATAAATATATGGTTCCATTCTTCTAACCTAATATTACTTTAATAAATTTATTTTTTTTAATTCATAAAATTTGTGCATGAATAGATCATCCATTTTTCGTGGCCACTCAGTATCATCCCGAATACTTAAGTCGACCATTGAAACCTGTTCCAACATTCTTTGGATTTATACAAGCTTCAGCTGGAATGATGCCGTTACGAAAAATCAATGGGATCAATAAACATTTATCCAATACTAATAGCCATACTGTAGGCATCATGATTTCATAATATAATATTAAATATTTATAATTTAATAATTACGATAGTTTAATTGTATTTTTCGCAATGGATATGTGTGTATCTAAAGAGAAAAATTTAATAATTTCTGAGTCTTGGGGATATCTGTGTTAACGTATAGTTAATAGCATACAAAAACATGATTTAATTATAGTATTGGATGGTTGCAGGGTTCGTTATAGTATTAATGTAAACTTGAACAGATTAAAAAGTTGTCAAATTTCCCTCGATGAATAAAAGCATTAATATCTTTTGTAACTTATAGGTTTTAATTATAATTTTAAAAATACAAGTCATGAAATAAAAATTCATCTATTTTTTCCATCTTTTCATATTCAAAATTTAAACAAAATAAATAAATAGAAAATTGGATTAATCGTCAGTCTGACCATAACGCTCTTCAAGTGCACTTTCAATATCATCAAGAAAAGGAGACGTTTCCGAGTAATGATGATAAGGAGGAATCATGATTGCTGAGTTGCTTCTTATTGAGAATGGTAATTATCATTAATGTAAAAATAAATTTTTATTTTATGGATGATGGGAAAAAATCAATACCTTGTTGAAGTCGCAGAACCCCATAATTCCGGAGAAAAATCGGTCAGGTTCATAGATTCCTGATTTTGTTGTTTTACCAGTAATGATTGTTCTTCCTGTGCCTGCACAAGTCATTTAAAGGTTATTAACATTTCTATAAAAAAAAAGCAAATACAAATAGTATTCCTTCACCTTTGTTATAACATTTAATGAATCAACAAACTCTTTTTCTTCATCATTTTGCGTATCAAAGTAATCGTTGTTATTTGCATTGGATGAGGAATAAAATTCAGTCACAAGAAATTTATCTGAGGATTCCCCGTATACTACCGAAAGTGTATTGAAATCTAATAGCAGATTAATATTCGTATCCTGTAGAAAGATAGAATAACGATTTTAGTATAATAAATTAAAGAAGGTATTATGTTTTTAACGAAAAAAATTGAATATAACTACCTCATTTATTTTTTTATCTTTGATGTTACCGTCACCTTCTTTGAGAATATCAGCATCAATACTTTCGACAAAAATTTTTTTCGCCTATTTTGGGAGAATCGGAGAAGGCATCAACTTAATTAATTCTCCGAAACCATACACAAAAGACCATCTTCAAAAATCAATAATAAATACCATCTGAATATCTGACTGCAACAATCGATACAGAAATAATCCTCTTTCACGAACACTAAGTGATTGTTGTTGCTCTTGATCATCTTTTATGGTTGCTTTGAATAATCTGCCAAGCATTTCACGACACTCGCCCGGTCTTCTCAGAAACAACGAAACAGTGGTGTTTAACAGCTGAATCCGAAATTTTGAATTTTGATATTTTTCCAAGGTGTCGATGAATGATTCCACTATATAAGGCGCTTCCAAGATTTCGTTGCCAAACAGCGCCAAGAAATTCAGAAATAAAAGTCCGACCGGTGAAGATTTTTCGAAATCAATTGATGGCCATATTGAGATCAAAACTAGCGGAAAACTCTTTATATTTTTCAATATGATGTAATCGAATCCTGAAAGTCAATCAACAGTTTGTTAATAAAGATTCGAAATATTATTTTATTTATTTTTATTTTTATTAAGGAATACCTTGAAGACAGCTAAGAATCTCCAAGACAATAGGTTCGACAGTTGTTTCCAATAATCTCATAAATATTTCAAGCGAATAATTCAGGATTTTGTTGTACTTTATGGCTATACTAGCAACAACGCTGATTGATTTCCTTCTCAACGGACCAGAAGTTTCTATAATATATCCACTAAATAATAATAACAACAAAAGAGAATAGAATTAATTAAATTAATTATTCAAGTAAAACGAGTGAAAATATCTGACCTTACTTCGTCGACAATTTCTTTGGCTGTGGTTTCAGTCACGATTAATTCAAGAATGTTCAGCTTTTCCATCGTGACAAAAGATGGTTCTTTGACTCTATGGACATTATTTGAAAATAAATTGATTGCGATAACACAAATTAAGCGCTATTTAATTATGTGATTTCTACCTTCGATAAAAATATTTATAATCTTTGCAGAAAATATTTGGAGAATTCATAGCCAATATTTTTGCATGTGTTAAAGATGAGAATGAAATTTCTGGTTTGCCCAACGATAATAAGGTCAATAAGACATCTTTTCAGAAAAAAAAAAAGGAAATTCAATAATATATCATAAGAATAATTAAACATGATTCATATTTAAATGAAAAGAATGCTTACCTTTAAATCTCTTGTAAACATCCTGATGCAATTCCGGCATTTCTTTAGTTAAATGAAGAAAAAGCTTCAGAGTCATAAGCTGTACACCACTATTATGATGTTTAAGTCGATCATCTAAAATATTCTGTACAAAAATCTCATGCCATTAATATCTCCTCTTCGTTCTCGTTCTTTTTTGTTTAATAAGAAAAATGACAATACCATCATTGCAAACACCTCATTGTCAGATTCAGGCTTATATCTTATCAGAGTCTCGATCACCAAACATTGATGCCACTCATTGAATTCACGTAACCGTTGTAACAAGTAATGCGCAATATTTTTGTTGATCGTTATCCCACCGTCCGAAGCAAGAATTTCATTCAATGCGGAAACAATATTAGCAATCACTATGGTGTCACGATCTCGTAGCAAAGTATAGAGTTCTTTTATAAGCCCCGTGTCTTTAATTTTATTATTGAAAAATAAATAAATAAATCATCAGAATATGATAAAAATAATGATAAAACTCTAGTGCTTGTCTATTGTGAAGAAAGCGAACCTAAAACATGACGTGGAGACATGTGAAATAGTTTCAAGCACGCGAAAACTGCCGTCTTTCGTACATAAGAACTGGGATCAACTAATCCACGATGAACAGTTTCAAGTATTAATTCAACATGATTTGAAATCCTTGATAAAGATAAAAAAGTTGTATAATGTGTTGC
Source organism: Ambispora leptoticha (assembly GCA_910591765.1). Taxonomy (NCBI): domain Eukaryota; kingdom Fungi; phylum Glomeromycota; class Glomeromycetes; order Archaeosporales; family Ambisporaceae; genus Ambispora; species Ambispora leptoticha. The sequence continues at coordinate 4,189 of CAJVPS010000995.1, read as the reverse complement.
TTATATTATTTATATAGGACAACAATAGATGCTAAATCAATACCTCATAGAACATAAAGTACGCAGAGCTAATCCTCTCACTAATGGATCTTTATCGTGAAGGTCTTGCTGAATAGTATTTATTGATAAAGCTACGAGATCCGTATTTTTTTGCGTTTGAGCAACAATGTATTGAAACACCAATTTTTTCTGTACTAAATCTTTGGTTGATGCAGCCTTTTTGTATCAAATAATTACAATTGACCTTTTTACTTTAATATTATATTTCTTATACTTCGTTGGATAATGATAATGACAGTACCTTAACCATTTCATTAAATAACGAAGAAACATCTACACCTGAATTCATTGCCTTTATTGTCTTTTTTAGAGCCGCACGTCTTTTTGAAACTAATCGCTGTTCTGCTGCTGCTGCTGCTCTACTATTACCACCACTACCAGCACTTGGTGTACTAATGCTAAGAACTTCTCGAAGCGCAGCTGCTAGTTCAGTTATTTCTCGATCATGACTACCAGAGTCAGATTCTGAATAAGAGGAACTTCTTTCAGTTATATTCTTTTGGGCCCACATATTAAAGAAATCTGACGAATGACACTAAGCGAATAGATAATGATCTCTAAAATTTTACTTTATTAGCATTAACTTAGTGAGGATTAAGGTTTTTTAAACACGAATTGATATTATCGTTATCAAAACGAACACTATACTTGACGCCGAGAATTAACGAAAACTAATTATTCTAGCGAAAATAAATAAATAAATAAAATGCATTAAAATATCATGAAGACAAAGCCTGCAATCGTTTTTTCAATTCTGAAATCATTTCGGTGCGTTTCACAAGTACGCCTCCGCCTTCCCCTTGTTCTTTAGATCTCATATCTTTAACCTTTATCTCGCCACGCGACAACTCATCTTTCCCGATTATAACCGCAAAAGGTATTTGATCCCGATCGCACACGCTAAATTGGGCTTGAAGTTTAGGTTTGGCTTTATACATAAATTCAGCCTGAAATATCAAAAAAAAAAACCATTAAAAAACTTGCAATGAATTAAAATAACAATAAAGTGTCGTACTCAATATTAATAAATAATCAATAAGAAGATAAAAATGTACTTTTATTCCAGCATCCCAAAGTTCTGCACATATTCTCATTCGTTCTTCCAATAACCCGTCAACCACAGACATCACATAAACCTCGACTTCATTAGCTTTAACTTCTTCCAGTTTTGCTTTCTGGAGTAGGATCGAGAATACCCGTTCCACCCCGATTGACACACCGACACACGGTATGTTGCCTTTTTTGCTACTGGCGAACATACCGACTAGATTATCGTAACGACCTCCGGCAGCGATGGATCCAACCCCGACAGTGCTTTCGTCAAGCTCGTCGGATTCCTTTTTAGTCTTGCGTGTGATTTGAGTGCCATCTGCGAGTGCTATATATTTATTAAATAATAACTATATAAATATTTCACGGATTTTACTATCATTTGTATAACAGCGGTGATAAAACTATTTACTTGGTGGCCCTGATTGTTCGGTAACTGCTTCATAAATAATACCAGTGTAATAATCTAGACCTCTAGCAAGAGAAAGCTCAAATGAGACCTAGAGAAAATATACAACTCAAGTTTACTAATAAATTTATCGAAAATCCTATAAATATCACACATAAAGGACATACCTTATCCAAGATTTTAAATATTTCCAAATAATCAAACAATATCTTCATATCGTCCATCCCCGTTTTAGCATTCTTGTTAGAGCTTAATTTTTGATCGTTCATAAGTTTCTCTAGAAGCTCTCGACCCCCTTTATCGAGACCCAAAGAATAATTAGAGTTTCAAAGCTCATTCGAAATTCAGCATCAAAATCATATAAGAAGATTAGTAATTGATTACCTTTGTACTTAACATATTCTCCTATTTGATCGGCAATGCTGGGATCGAGGCCTTTTTCATCAGTCATTTCCTTTTTCACATCTTCCCATGGCAACTATTCACATCACAGTATAAAAATAATTATGATGAGCTTTATTAAAAGAAAATACATGCATCAATTGAAATAAATTCAAATACTAGTTAATTATGCATACACCTTGTCTAGTTTATCAACTGCCGACGATATAGGCCGTAAACTGTTTTCGGGCACACCACAAACCTCAAATATTCCATCCAAAATCTTGCGATGATTTATCTATATAATTGATTAGTTATATTTGGTCAAAGAGGGAATATGATAATATAATGTATGTGTGCGTACCTTTATCGTGAACTTGCCAATATTCAACGCCGTCAAACATTCGTACATAATTCGAATAACTTCGGAATCAGCAACCATCGGGTCATAAGATCCTGCCACATCGAAATCCTGAATAAAATATGAGACTATTGGGATGTATAAAAATTTTCACGTCAAATTCAACCCATTTTGTGCAAAATATTTATTACTCACGCATTGATAGAACTCGCGCATACGGCCTTTAGTCATTGCGGGTTGATCTCGTCGGTAGACTTTGGCTATCTGGTACCGTTTGATATTTTGATACTGTGTGCCATTCATTGCTAGAAATCTCGCGAATGGGACCTATATCAATAATTATTTGTACATTTAAACAAATAATATAGAAAATGAAAAGTTTTCCTTTTTTTTTTTTAAACAAAAAAACACATAAACATACAGTCAAATCATAACGCAACGAGCACTTTTCTCCGCCTTGATCATCCAAATCATAGATTAATTTACTATCCTCGCCATATTTCCCCGCCAGTATTTCCTTTAATTCAAAGACTGGCGTGTCTATGGTCACTGCGCCATGTTTTTTAAACACACCAGTGATCGTGTTGAAAATTTTCTCGCGAATGGCCATTTCTTTTTCATTGTAATCGCGAGTTCCCTAATCATGCAAAGATGGATTGTTAATATAATATTGATTAATCAAATATAGAATAACGGATGTTTCGTCGACTTTTAACGAAAACATGATCAGTCGATTAGATCACAAAATTTATTTAGTAAAAGAATTGAATAGTTTATTTAATGCCCACCTTTGGTGTCTTAAGAACAAACTTATTTTTGCTTTTACTACTAGACCCACTTTCTCCCGTGACATTTTCCAACTGTTTTTTATACTCCAGCAAGATAGCCACCTCTGCCTCGACAATATCCTTTTCAGCTTTTTGAGTTTTTAACACACGAACTTTATCACCTTGTTCTTTTATTTTAAGTTTCAGGCTAGCTTCGTCCATGTTCTCGTAAAACGGTTGTGTAAAAATTTTAGAAAATAAGGTAGTACTAGTGGTGGTAGTGGTATAAGAATATTTATATTTATTATATTTTTTTGCACTAGAAAATACTAAATAATAATTTTGCTGACGAAGAAATCCAATTCTGAACATTTAGTGTGCATGAATTGGTGGAATGTAATAATTTTGGTAAAGTCAAAATTTTTCAAGCCAATCACGTGTTTCTTAGGTATACAAGCTAAAACCGACCAATCACGTGACATGGTTCAAATTTTAAAATTGAAAAATTTACAAAAAAGTCGATTTAACATAACTTTGCGAAAAGTCACGTGATTAATTTGACAAGTTATTTATATTAGTATTATTAAATATTAAATACAAAACTCTTCTATATAAGTAAATAATATTTTTTTGCTATATATTTAGTAATTTTTTTAAATTCTTATAATATATATTTATATAATAAAAGACTTTTCTAATAAAATATCAAATAATTAATAAAAATATTATTATAATATAAATTTTTTATTAATATTAATTATTTTATACTCATATTTTTATTAGACAATTATTTAGTTATATTTTATTAAACAATAATTAGATAATATTATTAATAGATAGTTTTACAAGTATAATATTTATAATAAAATTATTATAGTAAAGTTAGTAAAACTATTATAATAAAACTAGTAATGTTATCATAATAAAATTAATATTATGATACTAGCAAAAGAAAATTAATAAAAATAAATTAATAAATAAAAATAATAATTTAAATATATAATATTATAAATTTAATGATCTTTATTAATAATATCTTATTTATTATAATATATTTCTTATATTATTATAACCTTTTTGTTACGTAAGATAATATATCAAGATAATTCACATAGAAAAATCAAGATATAATATTATATCAAGAAAGTTCACATAGAAGAT
>CAJVPS010000994.1:0-18186 GCA_910591765.1 Ambispora leptoticha | reverse complement strand
ATTCTTCTTGTTATTTATTTATATTATTATTTATTATTATTTATAATTATCATTACTTATTGGATTATGATTAGTTATCCTCTGGAGATACAAATTAAGTTAATTAATTTTGTTTAACCATATGTATTTTAAAATAGATTTCATTATTAATTTATTTGCTTTTTGTATTCATTTCTTTTGCTATAAATATGACCTATCTGTTCTGTAAATTAACTTCAGATCTGAATACTTTTAAATAATAAAAATAATCACAAGTTATAAAATTAAAACTTATTCATATTGCATTTTATCTTATTTATAACCATTAACAAAATAATCTTACATAGACTAACAAAGTTAATTAATTACAAAATAAAAAGATAATTTCAGAGATTAATCAATCTCTTTAATCTGTTTTGATTATTTAGACAATAAGAAAAGGAATTATATTAATTAATTAATAATCTATTTATAGTAGATATAGAAAAGAAAAATATTTCATCAATAAAATATCAGTTATAACTTTAATTTCAAAAATATTTAACTTATATTCCTACTAAAATAACTAATATTATTTATAGTTTATATAAAAAAATTATCACATTCAATCAATAGAGATTACATTACACTTGATAATTAAGATTTAGTATCTTAATTAATATATTAGTCAAAACTTCTATATTTATTTCATTATCATTTACTTCAGTCTTAACATCTAATATCTTTTTTACTAACTTATATAGAAAAAGTATAATCTCAATCCAATCTAGAAATACAAGAGAAGAAAAATCAGAAGGAGAAGAAATTTAATATTTTATTATTCTAAATTTATCATCATTTCAATTTCAAAGAGATTAAGAAAATATGGAAGTTATAAAAGCTTTAGTCTAAATATTAGATTTATTAGTAGTAGTAATATAAAATTAGTAGAACAGACAGATTAAACTATTAATAGTACTACTTTTTTTTTATAATAGTGAAGTACATAAAGATCCTATAAATTAGATCAAAAAATTTAAATATTTAACAAATGCAAATAATATAATAAATATAAGAAAAGTCAAGATAGTATTTACATACTTAAGAGAAATTATATTAATTTGATTCTAATAAAGAAAATTAATATATAATAACTAGCTTACTAGCTGAAAGAATGATAAAGATAATATCTTATTTTATCAAATTTTTATTACTTAATTTAGAATAAATATCCAAATTCTAGCATGATAATAACAGTTAAAATTGAGAGTACTAGGAATTAATGAAGATGTATTCTTATATATAAAAGATATTTACATACTACTTCATAAAATTAATTTAATATATATATATATCTAGCTATTTATTATATCAAGCAGTTTGTAAAAAACTTAAAACTAAAAATTATTTTTTATGTGAATAAGTTTAATTCTAGTACTTTGGATAAAGTAATTATAGAGATGATTAGTACTAAGTCTAGTTATAAATAAATCTATCAAAATCTTCTTAACTCTATATTTATTATATCACAAAATCTTGATATCTCTTTTAGTAATTCAGATTTAATAACTAATATGAGTAAAGCTATAGCTAATTTTATAAAAAAACTATCTACTTAAGATAATCAAAATTCTAATAGTTATCCTAATTAAAACAAGACTTATTATAACTATGATAAAAATAATTATATAGTTTATAACTATAGATTTTTAAGAAAGAATATAAAAAATAATAATAATAATAATAATAATAATAATAATAGTATCTTAAATATTAAGTATTTTAAATATAATAAAATAGAATATTATATTAATAGCTATATAGATAAAAATACAAATATCAGATAATTAGTCAATCTTAGAATTAATACTACTATCACAGTTCTAGATAATAATTTTCTATTATAATAACTATAATAACTTCTAGATGAATAAATTACTATACTCTTATCTACTAATACTATTAATAATAATAATATATATTTATCTCTTTCCTATCAATCTCTTGATCAGGTGAAGTCTAAGTTGCTCAAGACAAAAATTTTTATATATTCCTTTATTAATAACTATAAGTTTCTATAATCATCTATCATAAAATAACTAATCTTTGATTTTCAACTTTTTGCTTTATTCTCTCTCAAATTTTTATAATATTCTTGCTTAAATTTCTTTTCATTATCAATTTTTAATATTTACTGCGCCACAAAGAAAGAGAAAAAGTTTTTTTCCAGCAACATTAGACCATTTTTTTTAAATAAAAACATATCAAAAGCACTTAAACTGTCAGAAGAACACGCAAACACAAAAAAATCTGGCTAAAAAGGCCCCAGTTTGGTCAAAACAGACCAAAACACATTGGAAACAATTAATAAAGAAAACAACAAAAAAACAATAGAGAATACCAACCAAAACTCATTCACCAAAGCCAATAGCAACAATAAAAAAGACTCCTTTTCTTCAAATAACCATAACATTGAAGAAAACCACCCAAAAACACCAGAAAATCCACCTGAAAGAATCTTTCAACAAAGAATAAAACTCCTTCACACATCACCCACTCCATCAAAAAATCTCTCCTCAAAAAGAAAACTAATAATCATCCATAACATAGATACAGAAAAAAATAACAACAATAATCAAAAAATAACAGAAGATAATCAATCAGATACCTCATTTCAATCATCTCTTCTCATCTTAATCTTTTCATCTTTTGATAACATGGTGAAAGGAAAAAAACAACCAATCAAAAACGTTAACAATAATACTAATAATAACAATATCAGCAATAATGCCAATAATAACAATAACACTAGCAAAAACAAAAACACAGAAAATACGAAAAATAAAAATATTGAAAATACAGAAAACAAATAATAACAAAACAAATATGACTGGACAGAAGATGTGTTTGATGACAGAAGTGATGCAATATCCGAATCCAGTATTAACCTCATCAAAGATAACAATAATGAAAATAATAACCAAGACTAGAATATTATTAGTAATGCAAAAAAATACATATTCACAATCACGAGTGAACAGATTGCACCAAAAAAATTACAAGAAAAAAAAGCATGGATCTACAAAAATCTTTGCAATCAAACAGGATACATCAGAATCTAACAACCTAATTTCAAGCACTACAATCAATACAAAATAGAATTCAACACAGAATCCAATCACAATAACGCAATCCAATATTTGAAAGATACTTTTGAAATCCAAGCAATTCAACACAATTCAGCTTAACCACCCACAACCAAAATTACACCCTCTGGCATCATCATTCATGACGTCCCCCTTGGCACAATCATTGCAGACATTAATAATGCAGCTTCTACTATAGGAAAAGTCAAATCTGTATCAGTACGCGAAAAAGCCAGATGGCAAACAGCACATGTCAACTTTGAAGAAACAGACAAACAACTTGACATACAAAATATCTGGGCAATAACAATCAAAAAAGATAGCTGCAGAGTATATCCAAAAAACAACTTCCTTGAAATCAAAGAATACCACAATCAATTTGTTAGCAAACTAATAAATCTTCTATCAGGATGTACAGTATACGAATTAAAACAACTACTTGATAAAATCAAAGCAAAAACTTGCTTTATTCCACATACCAGAAATAAATACAACTGAATGGGAATCGTATTCATCTCCTTTGACTCTAGTGATAATGGAGAAAAGGTAATGTCAACCAAATATTCACTTTGCAATCACAATTTAGTTTGGACAACAACCAATCACAAAATATGCACATTCTGCCATCAGGCAAATCATCTTATCATAAACTGCCAGGAAAAAAATAAAATATCAAGCAAACAAGTCAAATAGAATACGATTCAACCCATTTCATTCAAATACTTTCCCCGTCCTCAAAAAACCAAACTCCAAGACAATAACAAATTCGTCTCTAAAAACCACACCTTCGCAAATATTACAAAAATCAGCATAAATCAAAAACAAGACAACCAAAAACAAGCAAAGGAAAAATCCAATCACCAACAAAATGAATGGAATGAACTAAAAGAAAAAATGAACAGAATTGAAGAAAATCTAGACAATGCAATGAAAATAATCAACCATTTGGCAGAAAAAATGAACATTCAAATTGCAACTCCAACATCAGAAAAACAAATTCAACAACAACAAATCAACAACAATAAACACTCACAAGAATTTAATATTCTTAACAACCGTATCAATTCAATACTGAATCTATTCATCCATCTCAAAAAATCAATCAATACTTTAGCCAAAGCTATTCAAACATCACAAACAATAGAAACAGAAATAATCACATTAAACAATGATAACACATAACAATGGGATTAAACAAGATTTGCGGCAATAGCAAACAGCATCACAAATAACATCAAACACAAATAACTATCACATGAATAATAACAATCACAACTATTGGAAAATTTGTATAATAAATGTTTGAGACATAAATGATACAAGCAAGCTATATACTCTTAATGACTGGATTTATGAAAATAACTTCGATTACACCTTTCTTACAGAAACCAAACTCAGAAAAAATCAAGAATCCAAATTCAATCTAGAACACAAATCATTTACTATATTTTATGAATCAACAACTACACACACACTTGGACAAGGCATAGCAATAATAATGAAAAATAAATGGACCAGACATATTGAAGAAATCAACAAATTTGAAGGCAGACTGTTACACCTAACATTAAAATTCAAAGAAAAAAAAACATTACATATTATTAACTGTTATAACCCAGCATCAATAAACCAGGTAACATCCATCATTAAACAGCAAATAATCAACTATATCACAAAAGTCACAACAAAAAATGAACCAATTATAATTGCTGGAGATTTCAATGAAGACGCAATTTTTTATAAGAACAATCAATCCAAATATCCAACAATCAACAACATCATCGGACATGGACTCATTAATACACATGATACAAATATATATACACATACAGTCACACACACTTGGCAACAAAATAACATAACTAGAACCCTAGATTACATTTTCATTGATCCATCAATGGCTACACATTCCACTCCTATAACAATACAATCAATAGACAGTTTTTCTGATCACACACCAATCAGTATAAATCTTGATACCAATCAAATCTTAACAAGAACACAACACCAAAAATGCAAATACAAAAAATATTTTTGTAAAACAATCAATATCAAAAAAATAACTGAAACAGATTGAGAAACATACAAGACTAATATCCATCAAAACTTCATCAAACTCACCTCTACAAACCCCTCATTTAAAGTAGATATCAACGCTCACTGAAACATCCTCAAAAATACAATATTAGAATCAGCAAAAACATTATCCATCAAAAAAGAATCAAACCTGTTCAAAGCAAAAAAAATCACACACAATATTAAACAAATCAGTAAACAAAATATTAATATATCCAACAAATTACAAATTTGCAACCTACATCAAAAATAGTCCTCAATTTTTCCAAAAGATGCAATCAATCTTTCAGAATGGAGCTCTGATGATAGCATAACACAGTGGAAAGAACAAATCAACACATGACACAAATAATATTGCAAAACATACAAATTCAAAATAAAAAAAGAACAAACCCAATAAATAGTATCAGCAATTACAAAAAGAGAAAAAGCTTTTGAAACAGAAAAAGACAATATGATAAAAAGCATACTAGAAAAACATCTCAATCGTATAATATTAGATCACATTATAGATGAAGATGGATATCATAGTGACCCAGAAGAAATAAAACAAATAGCAAACGTCAAAGTAAAGTAATGGACAAAAAAGTGCAATATTAATCAATCTGAATTTCACCAATGGCATGATCAATATCAACCCAAATCCAACATTCAAGATCACATTTTCAACAATATATCCAACCCAATTAATGAATCAGAAATGTCGCAAATACTTCGAAATTCATCTCATAATAAAGCACCAGGACCCTCAGGAATTCCCACAGAATTATGAAAATATGCTAATGTCAAAATAATCAAATCACTTCGCTAACTATTCAATACATGCTTAATAAAAGAAGATGTATCTCATGAATGGAAAACAATCACAATAATATTAATTCCCAAATCCAAATGCTGGAGAGGAGACATCAACATTACCAGACCCATAACACTAATAGAAACAGCAAGAAAACTCTTTACTCATATTATTACTAATTGAATATCAAACATATGCAAAAAACACAACATACTTCAGGGCAACAACATATCAGTTTTAAAAAATACCAGCATATACGTTCTAATTCACATCATAAATAACATAAAAAGCATGGCTGATATTTCAAGACATGAAAAAGATATTTGATTCAGTGGGCTGGGATCCCCTTAGAAAAAGTGCTAAATAGAATCAAAATGAACAAAACAATTATAAACATTTTAGAACATATTCACCAAAACAGAACGAGTTCAATATTAACAGAATATAGACCAAGCCCAACATATTAAATAGAAGATGGAATCGATTAAGGGGAAACATACTCTCCAATACTATGGCGAATATTTTATGATTCACTATTATGTGAAATCAGCACAAGACACAAAAATAAAGGATATATTTTACATCACACCAACACAAAATATATTGATAACATGAAAAATACCATGACAACATACACCATTAATCATCTGGCATATGTGGATGATACTTGCAGGATAGCCAAGTCAACAAAAAGAGCACAAAATATCTTAAATACAGCTCTCAGTTTTTTTCGGATGGCAAATATAGAAATCAACTACGACAAAATAGAGATAATTTGCATCATACCAGATATCAGTAATCTTTTCACTCTCAATTTAAATAATAACATCAATATTAAAATACTACCACCCAACACACCAGCAAGATACCTTGGAGTATGGCTACAAGCAGATGGTAAATCCAATATAGTACTCAATATGACAGACTCTGAAATCAAACATATTTGCACTCTACTCAGATGCAAGCAAATCACAAACAAACAAACCATTTATATTTTTAATAACGTAATTGCACCAGCAATCGAATACAGAATAATGCTTACCTTTATCAACAAAATCTACGCAAACAAATAAAACTCAATAATCAACAACACAGTCAGAATAAAGGCATTCCTCTCACAAATCTTTCTCTCTGCAGCCCTTAAACATCCAGAAATTTATAATCTATGCGATATAGCAGATTTACAAGCCAAAAGCAAAGTTAATGAATTGTTCATCAGATTGAACTTCACTGATTTAGCAATAATAACAACAAAAATCAGACTAGCAAACCTTCAACAACAATGCTGGTCAACCTTCAATATACTTGAAATACCAGAAATAGAAAAAACCAAACCAGGCTATAATCTAATAGCAGACATTATCAACATAATGGCAGAACAAAGAATTAGATTCAAAATTTCTCCAAACAATACATGGACACCTGCACTCATCTATGAATACAACTGGCCCATCGAAAATATAATAGCACCACATTCATTATACCAAAAATATCACAAAGATCTCAAAAAAAAAAATCTCCTCTATTTGGAATAACTAACAGATCAAATAGGCAAACTAGTCACATGGTCCAAATATACCAAATACACATGAGATATAAGCAAAGGCAAAATACCAAACTGGTTCAAAATTATCAAAGCATAAACAATAGTATTAGACAGATCAATTCAACATCACACATGGCAAATCAAATCCAATAACAGTCACTACAAACATACATCATGGCATCCAAAAAAACATCTCTTCAAGGATAAGATAGTTGATTTTGATAATATCCTTAATGACACAGGAAAAATATTAATCATTCCGTCAGAACTACAACAAGAATGAAAACATGCAACAACATTTTTAGCATAATCAAAACAACACAAAATCTACACTGATGACTCTATCATTAACTCTGGATCAGACAAAATAAAAAGCAGCACAGCATGGACTGATAATTTAAATGAAACCAGCTTTTCCACAACCATGATCCCACAAAAAGTTTCCACAATCACAGAAGACATAGCAATTTTAACAGTCTTAGAAGCAATAACACCAAACTCAAAAATCGAAGTTAATACAGATAGCCAAGCAGCAATTTCCACCTTGAACAAATGGATCAAAACAAACCCATCAAATCGTACCAAACTAAAAACCACAGCCTGGCCAATATGGCATAACATCATCCAGCTAATCAAAGAAAAAGCTCTTACAATTACATTAAAGAAAGTCAAAGCTCATAGCAATATAATCCCAAATGAAATAGCAGACCAACTTGCCAAACATGCAAACAATAGCACTCCAATCATCTTAGCCAAATCATCACACACCAATTTACAATTTCAAGCACTGTATAATTTAACAGAAATCAACTCCAATCTTCGTCAATTCATCAAAACACAATCATTAAACAGGAAAAAACTCAATTGGCAAAAATACAAAAGCATTGCACACATAATGAAAAATGCAGAAATAATTATAAACTGGGAAACAACACTAGCAATCTGGCACTGGGATGGAAAAATCACATCAGGATACATATCATCCAAATTAGCACATATGCAAACTTTCTTGATCAAGAGCTTCCATAATTGTTTGCCCACAGCTGAATACTTATATTCTCGTTGGCCTAACATATATCTTACAAATAAATGCAAAATATATTTCCAAGAACCTGAAACCACATCACACTTCTGGAAATATCACGCCCTTGACAAACAAAGAAAACCTTTAATAACATGTCTAAAACAATAATGGATCAAAATAATTGATAATATTCTCAATAAACAACTGAAATCTCTTATCACAACAGAAATAATAAACACAATCTTTGATACAACAACCACCAAATATTTATTACAAGGAATCATAACCAATATATTTATACAACAACATAAAAATCTTGGAATTTGCAAGGAAGAAACAAACAAAATTGCTTGTATACTTGGCAAACAAGACATAAAATTATCATATGAAAACACATAGAAACCATTTTATTACCTCATTTTTCTCCTATATATTCTTGATTTGGCTAAGAAATTATTATAATTTTGTTTATTGCATTAAAATAAGTGATGTAATTGTGTAGGAATATCATAGATGCAGGTATGTCCATTGTATATAACTATTGATGATAGTGAGAACTGATGTTATTTGCATTTTTTTTTATTGATTGTTAGATTATTTTTGGTTTTTGTTTGGACAGCGTTTTGTTTGTATTTTTTTTCTTGCGTAATATTGTTTTCTTTTTTCTAATTGATTTGAGTTTTGCATCTGTTTTTCTATGTGTTTTCATATGATAATTTTATGTCTTGTTTGCCAAGTATACAAGCAATTTTGTTTGTTTCTTCCTTGCAAATTCCAAGATTTTTATGTTGTTGTATAAATATATTGGTTATGATTCCTTGTAATAAATATTTGGTGGTTGTTGTATCAAAGATTGTGTTTATTATTTCTGTTGTGATAAGAGATTTCAGTTGTTTATTGAGAATATTATCAATTATTTTGATCCATTATTGTTTTAGACATGTTATTAAAGGTTTTCTTTGTTTGTCAAGGGCGTGATATTTCCAGAAGTGTGATGTGGTTTCAGGTTCTTGGAAATATATTTTGCATTTATTTGTAAGATATATGTTAGGCCAACGAGAATATAAGTATTCAGCTGTGGGCAAACAATTATGGAAGCTCTTGATCAAGAAAGTTTGCATATGTGCTAATTTGGATGATATGTATCCTGATGTGATTTTTCCATCCCAGTGCCAGATTGCTAGTGTTGTTTCCCAGTTTATAATTATTTCTGCATTTTTCATTATGTGTGCAATGCTTTTGTATTTTTGCCAATTGAGTTTTTTCCTGTTTAATGATTGTGTTTTGATGAATTGACGAAGATTGGAGTTGATTTCTGTTAAATTATACAGTGCTTGAAATTGTAAATTGGTGTGTGATGATTTGGCTAAGATGATTGGAGTGCTATTGTTTGCATGTTTGGCAAGTTGGTCTGCTATTTCATTTGGGATTATATTGCTATGAGCTTTGACTTTCTTTAATGTAATTGTAAGAGCTTTTTCTTTGATTAGCTGGATGATGTTATGCCATATTGGCCAGGCTGTGGTTTTTAGTTTGGTACGATTTGATGGGTTTGTTTTGATCCATTTGTTCAAGGTGGAAATTGCTGCTTGGCTATCTGTATTAACTTCGATTTTTGAGTTTGGTGTTATTGCTTCTAAGACTGTTAAAATTGCTATGTCTTCTGTGATTGTGGAAACTTTTTGTGGGATCATGGTTGTGGAAAAGCTGGTTTCATTTAAATTATCAGTCCATGCTGTGCTGCTTTTTATTTTGTCTGATCCAGAGTTAATGATAGAGTCATCAGTGTAGATTTTGTGTTGTTTTGATTATGCTAAAAATGTTGTTGCATGTTTTCATTCTTGTTGTAGTTCTGACGGAATGATTAATATTTTTCCTGTGTCATTAAGGATATTATCAAAATCAACTATCTTATCCTTGAAGAGATGTTTTTTTGGATGCCATGATGTATGTTTGTAGTGACTGTTATTGGATTTGATTTGCCATGTGTGATGTTGAATTGATCTGTCTAATACTATTGTTTATGCTTTGATAATTTTGAACCAGTTTGGTATTTTGCCTTTGCTTATATCTCATGTGTATTTGGTATATTTGGACCATGTGACTAGTTTGCCTATTTGATCTGTTAGTTATTCCAAATAGAGGAGATTTTTTTTTTTGAGATCTTTGTGATATTTTTGGTATAATGAATGTGGTGCTATTATATTTTCGATGGGCCAGTTGTATTCATAGATGAGTGCAGGTGTCCATGTATTGTTTGGAGAAATTTTGAATCTAATTCTTTGTTCTGCCATTATGTTGATAATGTCTGCTATTAGATTATAGCCTGGTTTGGTTTTTTCTATTTCTGGTATTTCAAGTATATTGAAGGTTGACCAGCATTGTTGTTGAAGGTTTGCTAGTCTGATTTTTGTTGTTATTATTGCTAAATCAGTGAAGTTCAATCTGATGAACAATTCATTAACTTTGCTTTTGGCTTGTAAATCTGCTATATCGCATAGATTATAAATTTCTGGATGTTTAAGGGCTGCAGAGAGAAAGATTTGTGAGAGGAATGCCTTTATTCTGACTGTGTTGTTGATTATTGAGTTTTATTTGTTTGCGTAGATTTTGTTGATAAAGGTAAGCATTATTCTGTATTCGATTGCTGGTGCAATTACGTTATTAAAAATATAAATGGTTTGTTTGTTTGTGATTTGCTTGCATCTGAGTAGAGTGCAAATATGTTTGATTTCAGAGTCTGTCATATTGAGTACTATATTGGATTTACCATCTGCTTGTAGCCATACTCCAAGGTATCTTGCTGGTGTGTTGGGTGGTAGTATTTTAATATTGATGTTATTATTTAAATTGAGAGTGAAAAGATTACTGATATCTGGTATGATGCAAATTATCTCTATTTTGTCGTAGTTGATTTCTATATTTGCCATCCGAAAAAAACTGAGAGCTGTATTTAAGATATTTTGTGCTCTTTTTGTTGACTTGGCTATCCTGCAAGTATCATCCACATATGCCAGATGATTAATGGTGTATGTTGTCATGGTATTTTTCATGTTATCAATATATTTTGTGTTGGTGTGATGTAAAATATATCCTTTATTTTTGTGTCTTGTGCTGATTTCACATAATAGTGAATCATAAAATATTCGCCATAGTATTGGAGAGTATGTTTCCCCTTAATCGATTCCATCTTCTATTTAATATGTTGGGCTTGGTCTATATTCTGTTAATATTGAACTCGTTCTGTTTTGGTGAATATGTTCTAAAATGTTTATAATTGTTTTGTTCATTTTGATTCTATTTAGCACTTTTTCTAAGGGGATCCCAGCCCACTGAATCAAATATCTTTTTCATGTCTTGAAATATCAGCCATGCTTTTTATGTTATTTATGATGTGAATTAGAACGTATATGCTGGTATTTTTTAAAACTGATATGTTGTTGCCCTGAAGTATGTTGTGTTTTTTGCATATGTTTGATATTCAATTAGTAATAATATGAGTAAAGAGTTTTCTTGCTGTTTCTATTAGTGTTATGGGTCTGGTAATGTTGATGTCTCCTCTCCAGCATTTGGATTTGGGAATTAATATTATTGTGATTGTTTTCCATTCATGAGATACATCTTCTTTTATTAAGCATGTATTGAATAGTTAGCGAAGTGATTTGATTATTTTGACATTAGCATATTTTCATAATTCTGTGGGAATTCCTGAGGGTCCTGGTGCTTTATTATGAGATGAATTTCGAAGTATTTGCGACATTTCTGATTCATTAATTGGGTTGGATATATTGTTGAAAATGTGATCTTGAATGTTGGATTTGGGTTGATATTGATCATGCCATTGGTGAAATTCAGATTGATTAATATTGCACTTTTTTGTCCATTACTTTACTTTGACGTTTGCTATTTGTTTTATTTCTTCTGGGTCACTATGATATCCATCTTCATCTATAATGTGATCTAATATTATACGATTGAGATGTTTTTCTAGTATGCTTTTTATCATATTGTCTTTTTCTGTTTCAAAAGCTTTTTCTCTTTTTGTAATTGCTGATACTATTTATTGGGTTTGTTCTTTTTTTATTTTGAATTTGTATGTTTTGCAATATTATTTGTGTCATGTGTTGATTTGTTCTTTCCACTGTGTTATGCTATCATCAGAGCTCCATTCTGAAAGATTGATTGCATCTTTTGGAAAAATTGAGGACTATTTTTGATGTAGGTTGCAAATTTGTAATTTGTTGGATATATTAATATTTTGTTTACTGATTTGTTTAATATTGTGTGTGATTTTTTTTGCTTTGAACAGGTTTGATTCTTTTTTGATGGATAATGTTTTTGCTGATTCTAATATTGTATTTTTGAGGATGTTTCAGTGAGCGTTGATATCTACTTTAAATGAGGGGTTTGTAGAGGTGAGTTTGATGAAGTTTTGATGGATATTAGTCTTGTATGTTTCTCAATCTGTTTCAGTTATTTTTTTGATATTGATTGTTTTACAAAAATATTTTTTGTATTTGCATTTTTGGTGTTGTGTTCTTGTTAAGATTTGATTGGTATCAAGATTTATACTGATTGGTGTGTGATCAGAAAAACTGTCTATTGATTGTATTGTTATAGGAGTGGAATGTGTAGCCATTGATGGATCAATGAAAATGTAATCTAGGGTTCTAGTTATGTTATTTTGTTGCCAAGTGTGTGTGACTGTATGTGTATATATATTTGTATCATGTGTATTAATGAGTCCATGTCCGATGATGTTGTTGATTGTTGGATATTTGGATTGATTGTTCTTATAAAAAATTGCGTCTTCATTGAAATCTCCAGCAATTATAATTGGTTCATTTTTTGTTGTGACTTTTGTGATATAGTTGATTATTTGCTGTTTAATGATGGATGTTACCTGGTTTATTGATGCTGGGTTATAACAGTTAATAATATGTAATGTTTTTTTTTCTTTGAATTTTAATGTTAGGTGTAACAGTCTGCCTTCAAATTTGTTGATTTCTTCAATATGTCTGGTCCATTTATTTTTCATTATTATTGCTATGCCTTGTCCAAGTGTGTGTGTAGTTGTTGATTCATAAAATATAGTAAATGATTTGTGTTCTAGATTGAATTTGGATTCTTGATTTTTTCTGAGTTTGGTTTCTGTAAGAAAGGTGTAATCGAAGTTATTTTCATAAATCCAGTCATTAAGAGTATATAGCTTGCTTGTATCATTTATGTCTCAAACATTTATTATACAAATTTTCCAATAGTTGTGATTGTTATTATTCATGTGATAGTTATTTGTGTTTGATGTTATTTGTGATGCTGTTTGCTATTGCCGCAAATCTTGTTTAATCCCATTGTTATGTGTTATCATTGTTTAATGTGATTATTTCTGTTTCTATTGTTTGTGATGTTTGAATAGCTTTGGCTAAAGTATTGATTGATTTTTTGAGATGGATGAATAGATTCAGTATTGAATTGATACGGTTGTTAAGAATATTAAATTCTTGTGAGTGTTTATTGTTGTTGATTTGTTGTTGTTGAATTTGTTTTTCTGATGTTGGAGTTGCAATTTGAATGTTCATTTTTTCTGCCAAATGGTTGATTATTTTCATTGCATTGTCTAGATTTTCTTCAATTCTGTTCATTTTTTCTTTTAGTTCATTCCATTCATTTTGTTGGTGATTGGATTTTTCCTTTGCTTGTTTTTGGTTGTCTTGTTTTTGATTTATGCTGATTTTTGTAATATTTGCGAAGGTGTGGTTTTTAGAGACGAATTTGTTATTGTCTTGGAGTTTGGTTTTTTGAGGACGGGGAAAGTATTTGAATGAAATGGGTTGAATCGTATTCTATTTGACTTGTTTGCTTGATATTTTATTTTTTTCCTGGCAGTTTATGATAAGATGATTTGCCTGATGGCAGAATGTGCATATTTTGTGATTGGTTGTTGTCCAAACTAAATTGTGATTGCAAAGTGAATATTTGGTTGACATTACCTTTTCTCCATTATCACTAGAGTCAAAGGAGATGAATACGATTCCCATTCAGTTGTATTTATTTCTGGTATGTGGAATAAAGCAAGTTTTTGCTTTGATTTTATCAAGTAGTTGTTTTAATTCGTATACTGTACATCCTGATAGAAGATTTATTAGTTTGCTAACAAATTGATTGTGGTATTCTTTGATTTCAAGGAAGTTGTTTTTTGGATATACTCTGCAGCTATCTTTTTTGATTGTTATTGCCCAGATATTTTGTATGTCAAGTTGTTTGTCTGTTTCTTCAAAGTTGACATGTGCTGTTTGCCATCTGGCTTTTTCGCGTACTGATACAGATTTGACTTTTCCTATAGTAGAAGCTGCATTATTAATGTCTGCAATGATTGTGCCAAGGGGGACGTCATGAATGATGATGCCAGAGGGTGTAATTTTGGTTGTGGGTGGTTAAGCTGAATTGTGTTGAATTGCTTGGATTTCAAAAGTATCTTTCAAATATTGGATTGCGTTATTGTGATTGGATTCTGTGTTGAATTCTATTTTGTATTGATTGTAGTGCTTGAAATTAGGTTGTTAGATTCTGATGTATCCTGTTTGATTGCAAAGATTTTTGTAGATCCATGCTTTTTTTTCTTGTAATTTTTTTGGTGCAATCTGTTCACTCGTGATTGTGAATATGTATTTTTTTGCATTACTAATAATATTCTAGTCTTGGTTATTATTTTCATTATTGTTATCTTTGATGAGGTTAATACTGGATTCGGATATTGCATCACTTCTGTCATCAAACACATCTTCTGTCCAGTCATATTTGTTTTGTTATTATTTGTTTTCTGTATTTTCAATATTTTTATTTTTCGTATTTTCTGTGTTTTTGTTTTTGCTAGTGTTATTGTTATTATTGGCATTATTGCTGATATTGTTATTATTAGTATTATTGTTAACGTTTTTGATTGGTTGTTTTTTTCCTTTCACCATGTTATCAAAAGATGAAAAGATTAAGATGAGAAGAGATGATTGAAATGAGGTATCTGATTGATTATCTTCTGTTATTTTTTGATTATTGTTGTTATTTTTTTCTGTATCTATGTTATGGATGATTATTAGTTTTCTTTTTGAGGAGAGATTTTTTGATGGAGTGGGTGATGTGTGAAGGAGTTTTATTCTTTGTTGAAAGATTCTTTCAGGTGGATTTTCTGGTGTTTTTGGGTGGTTTTCTTCAATGTTATGGTTATTTGAAGAAAAGGAGTCTTTTTTATTGTTGCTATTGGCTTTGGTGAATGAGTTTTGGTTGGTATTCTCTATTGTTTTTTTGTTGTTTTCTTTATTAATTGTTTCCAATGTGTTTTGGTCTGTTTTGACCAAACTGGGGCCTTTTTAGCCAGATTTTTTTGTGTTTGCGTGTTCTTCTGACAGTTTAAGTGCTTTTGATATGTTTTTATTTAAAAAAAATGGTCTAATGTTGCTGGAAAAAAACTTTTTCTCTTTCTTTGTGGCGCAGTAAATATTAAAAATTGATAATGAAAAGAAATTTAAGCAAGAATATTATAAAAATTTGAGAGAGAATAAAGCAAAAAGTTGAAAATCAAAGATTAGTTATTTTATGATAGATGATTATAGAAACTTATAGTTATTAATAAAGGAATATATAAAAATTTTTGTCTTGAGCAACTTAGACTTCACCTGATCAAGAGATTGATAGGAAAGAGATAAATATATATTATTATTATTAATAGTATTAGTAGATAAGAGTATAGTAATTTATTCATCTAGAAGTTATTATAGTTATTATAATAGAAAATTATTATCTAGAACTGTGATAGTAGTATTAATTCTAAGATTGACTAATTATCTGATATTTGTATTTTTATCTATATAGCTATTAATATAATATTCTATTTTATTATATTTAAAATACTTAATATTTAAGATACTATTATTATTATTATTATTATTATTATTATTATTTTTTATATTCTTTCTTAAAAATCTATAGTTATAAACTATATAATTATTTTTATCATAGTTATAATAAGTCTTGTTTTAATTAGGATAACTATTAGAATTTTGATTATCTTAAGTAGATAGTTTTTTTATAAAATTAGCTATAGCTTTACTCATATTAGTTATTAAATCTGAATTACTAAAAGAGATATCAAGATTTTGTGATATAATAAATATAGAGTTAAGAAGATTTTGATAGATTTATTTATAACTAGACTTAGTACTAATCATCTCTATAATTACTTTATCCAAAGTACTAGAATTAAACTTATTCACATAAAAAATAATTTTTAGTTTTAAGTTTTTTACAAACTGCTTGATATAATAAATAGCTAGATATATATATATATTAAATTAATTTTATGAAGTAGTATGTAAATATCTTTTATATATAAGAATACATCTTCATTAATTCCTAGTACTCTCAATTTTAACTGTTATTATCATGCTAGAATTTGGATATTTATTCTAAATTAAGTAATAAAAATTTGATAAAATAAGATATTATCTTTATCATTCTTTCAGCTAGTAAGCTAGTTATTATATATTAATTTTCTTTATTAGAATCAAATTAATATAATTTCTCTTAAGTATGTAAATACTATCTTGACTTTTCTTATATTTATTATATTATTTGCATTTGTTAAATATTTAAATTTTTTGATCTAATTTATAGGATCTTTATGTACTTCACTATTATAAAAAAAAAGTAGTACTATTAATAGTTTAATCTGTCTGTTCTACTAATTTTATATTACTACTACTAATAAATCTAATATTTAGACTAAAGCTTTTATAACTTCCATATTTTCTTAATCTCTTTGAAATTGAAATGATGATAAATTTAGAATAATAAAATATTAAATTTCTTCTCCTTCTGATTTTTCTTCTCTTGTATTTCTAGATTGGATTGAGATTATACTTTTTCTATATAAGTTAGTAAAAAAGATATTAGATGTTAAGACTGAAGTAAATGATAATGAAATAAATATAGAAGTTTTGACTAATATATTAATTAAGATACTAAATCTTAATTATCAAGTGTAATGTAATCTCTATTGATTGAATGTGATAATTTTTTTATATAAACTATAAATAATATTAGTTATTTTAGTAGGAATATAAGTTAAATATTTTTGAAATTAAAGTTATAACTGATATTTTATTGATGAAATATTTTTCTTTTCTATATCTACTATAAATAGATTATTAATTAATTAATATAATTCCTTTTCTTATTGTCTAAATAATCAAAACAGATTAAAGAGATTGATTAATCTCTGAAATTATCTTTTTATTTTGTAATTAATTAACTTTGTTAGTCTATGTAAGATTATTTTGTTAATGGTTATAAATAAGATAAAATGCAATATGAATAAGTTTTAATTTTATAACTTGTGATTATTTTTATTATTTAAAAGTATTCAGATCTGAAGTTAATTTACAGAACAGATAGGTCATATTTATAGCAAAAGAAATGAATACAAAAAGCAAATAAATTAATAATGAAATCTATTTTAAAATACATATGGTTAAACAAAATTAATTAACTTAATTTGTATCTCCAGAGGATAACTAATCATAATCCAATAAGTAATGATAATTATAAATAATAATAAATAATAATATAAATAAATAACAAGAAGAAT
>CAJVPS010000993.1:0-18194 GCA_910591765.1 Ambispora leptoticha | reverse complement strand
CAAAGAATGTTCCCGGATGGTGCAAATTTATTATTGAAAAATGTTGGGATCCTATTCCAGAAAACAGACCAACTGTTAAGGAGCTTGGAAAGTTTATTTACTTTATCAGAGACAAGGTCGTCTATTACGATGATGGTGACGATGATGATGACGATAAGGATGATGACGATGATGATGACGATGATGATGTGAATCCGATGTTTGTTCAGTACTGCAGTTCTAAAACAAGGGAAGAAATTAATGAGTATCTTAAACTTGAACGACAGAAATTGAAAGAACTTGAGGAGTTGAAATTACAAAAAAGTATTCCTGCAAATATAAACAAAAAACAACAAATCCACTCCAATTCAATTTACACCAGTCGTATCTTTACTTCAAAATTAATACCAATTCCAGCCGATACAGGTGCGCACATTTATTTTTATTTCAATTAAATGCATTTCAGGTTGATTTAAATATTTTATTTCAATTAAATGGCATTTCAGATTTGATTAAAATATATTAAATTTTTAGGTTCAAGTGTTAATTTATATGTTACAAATGAAGGTAAAATTACTATCTGTATATATTCTTTTTTTTAAAAAACACTTTGTATGTAACTCTAGAATATGTAACTACATAGATATCGATGTTCAAATCAAATCTATTGAAAATGTTTCAGACGAATCCAATAAACGGGGAAAGATTTCATTTTCGTTGAATCAAAACGAAATCAATCAACAAGGTGTGTTATTTTTATTAAAATACTTGTTTGTAATAAATTTTATAATTTAATCTATCACGTATATTAATTATATATACATGTACAATTGTCTACCTACATATATATTTAGTTAAGACGGTGTCAATAAGATCCAAGAAAGAAATATATCATCAAAAAATTTTTGTTGGGGAGCACACAACCTTTGCATCATTAATTTCTTTCATCACCAATAAAGCAATACCACCAGTAGGAAAACGATATATAATTCGATCCATAGATGAAGCTGGCGAATATATGCCTGAAGATTTGGTAAAAGCGATGATAACAGGAGTAGAACATGCTGATCTTCTTATCACGCTAGGGGATGTTAGCCCTTTAAATCCCGATGATATTTAGATGCTTTATTCAAATTCTTACATGTTCTGTTTGTGTAATGTCAAATTAAAGCATTTAACTGTATAACAAACATCATATGATATTGAAATAAAGCGCAACGTTAAATTAGTTAATTTTCACGTATATCATAACGTCCTTAAATTTGTTACTTTTAATCAATCTATTTATTTTATTCATACACTGTATATCTTTTATGTGTTTATAAAACTTTCATATAGAGGAAATGATATTTTATGAATGAACTATTGAATAGTCATCATAATACCTAGAATTTCAGTCACTCGATTTATCCTCATTCTCTTCGATTTCATGTAAGTATGCTTTAATCGTAATCTGTTTTGCATTACCAAAGAAAAGCAATAATCAATTAAAGGAATCAACAAATTGGTTGGCAGCAAAGATTATATTTACAATCATAGGGGACGAATATAGAATAGATTTTTATCGTTATTTGCTAATGTTTGTTGCCTATACACGAAGATCATTAACCATAATTTGAAAATGTTTCGCCGACAATTTTTTACATATTTTCGATATCTGTTTTATGAAAAAATTCTGTTACAATATAATCCGACGTTACAAGTTAAACCTCAAATAATCAGTCGACTCTCAACAAGTCTTGAAAGAAGGATACATTTAAATGCTACAAAAATAAATTTTTTGAATAATGATGACAAAAATAACTCTAGTTCGGAATCTCAAGAAGACGATCCCTTTAAAAAGCCAAAAGAAGGTGATAAATGTCCAGGGTGTGGTGCAATTTTCCAAGCACAAGATGAAACAAAAGCCGGGTATCTAGTGACAAATATGTCTAGATTAATGGAAGATGATAATTACAATAATATCACGAACAATTCATTTGAAAAGTATAAGCGAAAAAGAGCAGCCGAACAAGGAACATTTGATAAAGTTTTCGCCGCGATGGATGAAGAAAATAAAAGATTACTCTATCCACTTGGACTTCCGGATTCTGCTGATTCAGAAAATCAGATTATTGGAAAAGTAAAGCAACCAAGAAATCCACGCGTCTTTTGCCAAAGATGTTATAATTTGATGCACAAGAATCGCCTTCCATCTCCCAACTGGCAAGATGCACTTGTAGGTTCTGACACATCTTTTCTGAAGTTTCTGGCAAAGAAACCGAATTCAATTGTGCTTACCGTTGTAGATATTTTTGATTTTCCTGGCAGTCTTTTAGCTCATTTAGAGAAGTTAATTGGTACGAGAACTCGAAATATCATAGTTGCCAATAAGATTGATATACTACCTAAAGATATTCATTATGATCGTATTAAAAAATGGATCGCTTTCGAATTGGAAGGTTTGGGTTTTACTAATGTGGTGGACATTCATTTGACTAGCGCAGTGAAAAATCTTGGTGTTCGGGAATTGGTAAATACAATTGCCGAAATGCGTAGCGCGAGTGACGATGTTTATTTGGTTGGCTGCACTAATGTAGGAAAGTCTGAATTAATGAACAGCTTTTTAAGAACGAGTGCTGTGGGTGGATGGCAACATAAGGTTACCGCTTCTTTAGTACCGGGTACTACAATGGGAATGCTTGGTTTGCCATTATCAATTTTCAATGGCGCGTTCGGTAAGACGCTGGAAGTCAAGCATTACTTCAAAGTGTCGAAACATATTTACGATACTCCCGGGATAGTCAATGAATCTCAATTATTGCATTTACTCACGCATGAGGAACTCAAACTAGTTATTCCTCGCACAAGGATAAAGCCTCTAACGTATCGAATTGAACCTGGTAAGCGTGGATGTGAAATTTTAACTTATGCACAAAGTTCTTGCTTTAATACTTCTGAAATGATTATTAGGAAAATCGATATTCTTTGGCGGTCTGGGAAGGATAGATTACGTATATGGCAATGTACCAATTCTATTTACCATCTTTAGCAAAATCCCAGTACATATAACAAACATTACGCGAGCAAACGAATTCTGCGACAATTTAGCCAATGGAATCCAGCAATCTGTAATCGTGCCGCCAATGGGCCCACCAGAACGTATTCTATCCTTTCCACCGATGCAGCCAGTCAGAAAACGGATATTAGTAGACGGTCGTCATGGAGGTATTGGTGTGAAAGATATTGTGTTTTCCGGCGTTGGATGGGCTTCGATTTCGGGAACTTTTGAGAATGCTGAATTGAGTGTGCACTCTGCTGGTGGAAAAGGTGTTTTCCTTCGACATCATCCATTATTACCGTACGAGTACCGAGGACGAGTCGAAAAATTGTTAGTGAATAGAGTTCTTGTAAAAACAAATCGAAATTACAATTATGGACAAGTTCACCATGTTAGGGATTTAAGAGAACCTAGACGTTGGTGAATAATCTTATTTACAATGTCAACTTTAAGATGAACAAGTGCGTTACAATATAACTAAATCGTGTGGTTTCTTACGATATCCTATGACTGAAAATATTTATTCGAAAATAAATAAAAATATAAATACAAATTAAATTAATATGCAAAGATATAGACTCTAAACTTTGAGTTTAACGCTGTATATACATGTATCCAAGCACACATATCATACCAGCCACGAGCGAATATCTAAAATGGGGGATAATTGCGATAGAATAATTAGTCATTAAATTAATTGTGACAAAATATAGAAAGAGCTACAGCAATCTCAAAAAAAACCAATTTAATTTCAGTCAAATGAACGCGCGTTTTATAAGATCAAGTTTGGCAGTCACTACTCGTCTTTCTGACGTTGTTCAAGATCATCGAGTAACTGCCGCACTCGTTCCGTAATGGCCTCCAAAAGCATGATCACATACGTGTACAAGTAAACAATCAACGACACTGCCCATTCTATGGTAAGCCACACTCGTCTTTGCGCCTTGCCTATCAATGTCGGCTCAAGCTTTTTCCCGCGGATATATGTCGCATCTTTGATCTCAAAAGGAGGATTTGCACCGAGAAATTCGGCGGCGATTTTCATACCGGAAGCGAATCCATCCTCGTGGAACCCGTATTTCGTCCATGCGCCGGCAAAGGTAGTTTGTAAATGGGACAAATTTTGAATGGATGCAAGCGCTTGTTGAGAAGAAATTACATTTGAGGTGAAGGTTGGATGTTCGTATTCCCATATGCCAAATACTTTTGCTGGGTCAGGCTCGTATAATGGATTGAGACTTACAAGAACCGGTCCATATTTTGACTCGTCGATTGATTGAAGGATATTCATTGAATAAGTTCTGTGAATAATGAAATGATTTTATTTTTAAATAAATAAAAGGCATTATTGAAACACTTTGTCGGCTTACAGAGAAACTTGGTTTGGATTTCGAGATGAGTTTGTGGATTTAGTAATATAATTCCAAGAAGAGAATGTCAAACGACGTTGAGGCATTAACTAAATAGAAATACAAATAAATCAATTTACCATTTTATAAATGATATTTTAGATTTTGTGACCTGTTATCACGAATAACTCACCGACAAATCACTATGTAGATATGCACGATTCTTACTAAACTGAAAGCTTTCTAAAATGTTCTTTTCGTCTGTGGTCGCCGAATCCCCTAAAATTGCTAGAGCCTGATCGGCATGTGTCGCAAATATTACATGATCATATTTCTCGTGTCCGCCATTATTATCCGCTATAACAATTTTGGGGGCGGATAAAGATGATTCTGTGACACGCGTAACGGAAAGTACTTTAGTTGATAAGCGTATGTCGCTCATCTTTGATGCGATTGCTTCGACATATTTTCGACTTTGAGTTATGTGACATGTTTAAAAATGATAAGAGATGTCAATATAGAGTGTTGATGAAATGATTACCATCACGATGAAGTTTTTGTATAAGCACCTTCCATCTTTTACAGTAAGCCACCGAATAGGATTCAACACTTGAAGTAAGCAATGATTATGCATAAACTGTATAAGCGTTAATGCGGGAAAATTAGCCGAGCATTTGTCAATGGGAGTCGACCAGATGGATGCGGTCATTGGCTAATAAAAACAATAATCATAGATAAAATGCTCAATTACCAATTGTTTGTTTTACATATCGTTTTATTCGCATGCATT
The DNA here is from genome assembly GCA_910591765.1 of Ambispora leptoticha. NCBI lineage: Eukaryota > Fungi > Glomeromycota > Glomeromycetes > Archaeosporales > Ambisporaceae > Ambispora > Ambispora leptoticha. The sequence goes on along the minus strand of CAJVPS010000993.1, from coordinate 13,036 downwards.
GATAATTCTTCAATTAACATACCAAAAGATAATTATCCCGAAACGCATGAGAATACTCATGCAAGTCCAGGTATTCACCTAGACTCATACTCTTTTCCGGGTGATCGTCAGGTAACTCCAACAGCTCCGTCGCGTGAAAATTAAATCGAAACACATCATATAAAGTTTTCCACATATCCAAACTCCACAGGTTCTGTGGCTGCGCGAATACAGACAATAAATTTCGTCCTGACCACTCGAATTCACCTTTATTACGTGACACGGCAAAACTCATCTCTGAAGGAATGTACTTTATGTTCATGTGATCAAAGAAACGGATCAAGTTTGGATAGGTGACCGGGTTAAAGACAATGAAGCCAGTGTCTACTGGAACTGTGAGCGGTTTTTCAGAGTCCTTGGTGGATGGAACTACATAGTCAACGGTGTGTGTATGTCCACCGAGGTAGTCGTTTGCCTCATATAAAGTAACAGTATGTGGCGAGTGCTCGGTGAGAAGCCAGGCAGCCCCCAATCCAGCAGCTCCAGAGCCGATGATTGCTACTTTCTTGGGCTTCTGTTCTGCTGTCGATGTCATTGTAAAGAAAGAAACGCGTGAAGATTGTTACGCAAATAGGAAAATTCGCCCGATTTATATATTTTCCCCTTTTCCACGTGTAATTATAAGATGTTCGAGAATAGAAAAAAAGGCTGTCGTTCAAAATTTCATTCATTATGAGTTTGGTTTCGCGACACTGCGTTCAAACGTGCAACTTTTTCTTGAAGACTGTTCGAGATTACTCGACCAAAGCCGCAATAAATCCCGATATTAGTTCCTCTAATAATGAAGAATCAAACAACGAGACGAATCAGACAGAGGCTCAAACTCATTTTGGCTTTAAATATATACCGGAGAGCGCAAAGGAGACGTTAGGTATATGGCTTTGATGCAAGTATCCATAAGGAAGCTTTATTATTCTTGAGTGCTCAAATTTTTGGGAATTGATCGATAGTCGGTCAAGTATTTGCGAATGTTGCCTCGAAATATGACTTGATGAATGATGCAATGAGTATTGGCATCCATCGTCTATGGAAAGATCATTTTATACGCTCGTTGGCACCTGGTCCAGGCACTAAGTTGATCGACGTAGCAGGTGGAACAGGTGAGTTTTTCACCCGGGAATATAGAGATCCTTGTTAATAAAAATGATGGTTAGATTCTCTAATGAATTAATTCTAAGGGTTAGAATAGGTGATATCGCACTTGGCTTTCTCAATTATTGTAAGGAGATTCATGGAGATCGGTCAGCGCACGCAACTGTTCTTGACATAAATCCTAAGATGCTTGAAGTCGGGAAAAAACGATTTGCAAAGACTTTATTTAACAAAAGTAACATACAACATTTGTATATTATATCTTTTCCATGTGATATCGATCGAATATTGATATACATCGATTCTTTTCTAGCTTCTCAGGTCTCCTTTAAAGTTGGGAATGCCGAACAACTTGATTACCCTTCGAATTCCTTTGACGCGTACACGATCGCGTTTGGTATACGAAATTGCACCCACATTGATAAGGTGTTAAAAGACGCATATCGAGTCTTGAAACCAGGCGGGAGATTTATGTGTCTTGAATTCGGAAAAGTAGAACATCCTATCATTTCTCCGTAAGTCATCCCAACTATTAATTAGATGACAATAATTAGAATGCTAATCATTCTCATTCATTTTGGTTAGGATCTATAACTTATACTCGTTCCAAGTGATTCCGGTGCTAGGACAAATAATAGCGGCCGATAGAGACTCGTATCAGTATCTCGTGGAAAGTATTCGTCAGTTTCCTTCACAACCAGAGTTTGCTAGAATGGTGCGTGATGCTGGGTTTGCTTTGGTTGGCAAGGGTTGGGAAGATCTCACTTTTGGTGTAGCAGCGATTCATTCGGGATTCAAACTATAAAAAATTTGCTTATCTTTATATGCACCCTGTAGATTTTTAAGACAGCTTTATTCAAAATCCTAGCATAAACCAAGCTTAAACATTTTAATAAACAATCCAACATACATACAGTAGTATTATAGTGATTTGAATTTGAATTTGAATTTAATACTAAATTGTATTTTTTGATTTTTTGAACAGTAAAAAAATATGCTAGAACACAAGCTATATTTTCCTCTCAAAAGACTTAATAATAATCATACCGCAATTCATGCGGTGGTCATCGCAAAATAATTATTGATTTATTTTCAAATAAATGTGTTATATAATATATAAAATATATTATGACTATGATGATTATTATTAATTTTTTGGTTTTTTTTTTAATTATTATATGAATTGGTTTGTGTGCATTTGGGCACCGCCAGGCAAGTGGAGATTATTTCCACGTATATGCTGCGGACCAGGTCGCATTTGAGATGGCATTATTTGATGATGATTAGGCAATTGCATTTGCGTCTGTTGGATCTGAATTGGAGTTGGTTGGAACCCGTTTTGTGGGATATTTCGGACACCATTGAATTGTTGTTGTGGAGGCTTGTTAGTGGTGATTGGACCACGTATCATTTGTGCCACAGCTCCTCGCACCATTGGTGATGTGGCTGATTGTAGACTTGAATTATTCACGAGACTATTGTTCGCGCTTGCTGCCGCAATATGCGCATTGTTTATGCCTTGTGATTGATTCATGGCTACAGAATTAGTCACATTCACAGGTACTCCACCACGTATCATCATGGGTTGCATGTTTCGTGTCATGTTGTTATTAACTGCCAATGACGATATGGGAATGTTATTTCGTACATTGGAAGTTGGGTTCATGCCAACCATTCCTCCAACAACGCCAGGATTTTGTGGTGTGCCTCGTAATGTGTGAAGATGTATGGTAGGAAGTCGCGCTAATTGAGCTTGAGCCTGTGCATGAAGTTGTTGTTGCACGCGTGAAACTTGTCTCTGAGGAAATACATTATTTGATATTGTGACGCCATTATTTACACTAGTCACTCCATTGACTACTACATTTCGAACACCATTGACTTCATTGCCACCACCACCACCATTATTACCATTACCATTGACTCCGTTAATTCGAAGTGAAGTTTGATTTTGTAATGATGTTGATGATGGTGTAGATAATGACGAAGACGATGATGAGGAGGATGTCGATGCTATGGCTGTTTGATTGTTCTTTTGTTGCAATTGTTGTAATTGCTGCTGTTGCTGCTGCTGCTGTTGTTGTAATTGATGTTGTTGTTGTTGATGCAAAGCAGCAGAATTCATAGCATTTGGATGCGTTATTGGCCATGATTGTTGACGACTGTATAAATCTGAGACATCCTTTTCGTTGAGAAGCGTAAATTTGATAGGACTATACAACCATCAACATCGTAATAATAAAAAAATAATTGAAGAGAGATTTTTTAATCAAAATCGTAATTTTGCAAAAAGAACCTGATTTATTATTGTAAGAAACAAAAGCTACGATAATGATCAAGTAAAGTTTGAATTCTTTACCTTTCTTTATAATCATTTTCATCAATTTGCATCATATCTGAATAATTGGTATCCTCATCACTGAAAATTTCTGATTCGTCGCAGTCATCGTATCTGAACTTGAACCGGGATTTACCAGTTTTACTATGACTCTTACTACAATTGTTATTATGATGTGACCAGAATCCACGACGATCCGTTAGTACACGACCTCCACGACCAATTCGAGTTCGAAATGCTATGCGTCGTGGTAATTCAATGAATTCTTCGTCCGAAGAGGCAGCCTCCTCTTCGTCAGATGGATAGTAAATTGAGTAATATTCGATTGGCTGATGCTTTTTGTATGGTTCAAATATATCCTATAGAAAGATACATATATATTCGTGTGTGAGACTGACAACCAACTAGAATGTTAGTGCGTAAATTAGGTGTTAAAAGGGCTTGCTTACATCTGTTGCATCAATCCAATAAGATCGTGTTTCTTGAATTTGAGTTTGAGAAGTAGATTGTTGCTGTTGGGTTTTGCGCCTGATTTTTTTTTAGAAAATTCCAAAGCTTAATGATAGATCATTTATGCTCTTAAGAGCAGAATGTAAAGTTTATCCCAAATACTATGCAAAAAGATTTGAATAGCATACACTTTCTCGCTGGAAGCTTGTGATAACTTTCGTTGCTTCTTCTATAACCGCAGAAAGAGTAAAATAAAGACCGTTAACTGAGTAAATATATTATATCAAACATGTATTAAAAATAAGGTGAAAGAAAGAAAGAATACTTTTGGTGGTTTCCCGGCTATTGGATCATCGATTCCTAATTCTCGACCCATCTCTTTAACCATGGCTTTTGTCGTAAATTTATCCCGTTCATTGGTTATGAAAGCGAATTTTCGTTTTTCAAATTTCTGGCAATTTTGGAGTACATTCGTTGCTTTACACAGATTAAGATGTAATTGATCGCATTTTTCAAGCGATTTTGCATCCGTTCGTCTTGTTTTTCGTATTGGTTTTAGTTCTCTTCGCCGAAAACACACGTATGGATTATCTTCTTCTTGACTATTTGCTGGTTCAGTCTAATAAGATATTAGGAACGATAAGAAAAGATTCAATATATTTTCACTATAGTAAAATAGATGATTTAGTTGTTAAGATCTATGCATACCATTACAATTGGTGCCATTGCACCACCATTTCGCTTGACCCTACACTCTTTCCAGTACGGATACACACATTTGACTTTACGACGAAGCGGGGCAATGGAATCTGTAAAAGTTCTTTCCATATCTTGAAGACTAGGTAGTATCCTAATATCCTTCTGCATAATACGGAGGAGGACGCAAAGTAGTTTAGAGGAAAGATGAAAAGGGGAAAGTTAATCTAAATCCCGAAAAGAAACACACCTTGCATCGAAGTCTTCGATTTGCTATCAACTCTAACTGATAAAGGATCCACTCGAGCTCATCTTCTTCCAACTTATCCTTTTCCGGTGCCTTATTGTTATAACTTTCAATCCAATCGAGATCGTCGTCCGTCAGGGTATATGGACATCCTGTAGAACTTTCAATGTCTTCAGAGAATTTCACAAATGCTTTGGGATCCTCCCAATTTTTCTCTTTGTACAAGTCTTCGTATTCCGCTAAATCTGTTATGGCTTCCGGAACGGGTATAGATTTTTCAACTTTTTTGCCGGTTTTGAAGGCTTCTTCCTTTGCGGTTAGTGCCTCTTGTAAATGAACTTCCTAAAATTATTTGTGAGACAAATGGAAACAACGAGACGAATAAGTCATGTAATCGATGCATATTATAATGGCCATTTTATCGATATAAACTTCAAGGACAATGACAACCAAGCGTGCGAATATCAATTCATATTTCCCAATATAGAAATAAATTGTATAATATATGTGTTTATATAAGCACTCAAAGAGCAGCGAGCGGGAATGAATGAATAAATGAGGCGTATTGGATGATGATCAAAAATGGCATGTTGATGATCATGTGCTACGCCCCCAGTAATTACGCAGTAAAGGAAGAGAAACGAAAAAGAAATACTTGAAAATTTCAACATTTTCTTGCACTAACATAAGCGACGAGTTCTTCCGACACCAGATGACCACCCTAACTTTATTTAGACTAACGAAAATATGAAAAAAAAAATAACGAACCTCCTCCTCTTCTTTTTCTACACCTGTCTCAATAGGTGGCGCACTTCTTATCTGGGTAGAGTAGTCGTCAATGTCATCTAGCTCACGCTCCCAATATAATCGTAGTGGTTTCTTGTTGTCAATCTTACGGGAGCGAAACGACTTTCGGTTGGTGAGTAGTTGTGGTTGTTGCATATTGTATATGATAGCAGCCAATGTGTGTGGCGCAGTTTTTATTTTGAAAAAAGCACAATGTGTGAGATGACACGTCGTTGTTAAAGTACAAGATGAAGAGCAAGAGTTTTCTTTTTTTTAGAAAGAGACTAGTTTTTTTTTACTTATTATATAACTATATAAGAGAAGAAAAGGTAGAATAAGACTTTGACTTTTCCTCGCTTTCCGTTATGAGGATACTTTTCTTATTTTTTACCTAGGGAATCAATAGTCTCTGTCGTTGGTTAACAATAGGGTATCGACTGCGCACCCCAAAAGCAACCCTTATTCTTGATTCTCATTTGATAAGTGTCACGAGTGTCACTCAAAACATGTACTACGAAACATACAGGACACCTGAACTCAATGTTTGTCATAATTTCACATGATTATCACGTTAACCAATTAACTTACCGTGGTTGGACAATTGGGGATGTAACCTATAAGAATAACAACTCGTGCAAACATACATAAATTTCTTTTAAGAACAATCGATTGCTTTTGGATCAAGAACGTTTTCTCATGATCCAAACTTTTGAAACAGTCATAATTTCAACTGGCGACAAACTAGAAATCGTCGCAACCTTTTTGCCAGCCTTATTATCATTGGCAAGTGAAGTTCCATCAGTCGCGGTGGCAGTCCCTTTAAAAAAATTCACCCAATTTTTCGTCAATTCAACAAAATTCCTAACTTTTGCACGCGAATAACCATCAATCACTTCTAAACTTTCAAAATTTTTTTCATGTGTTTGCGGATCAGAAGTAAGAAGATGTGAATAGATGATGTAGTCGGATGGGTCTGAGTGCGATTCATTTTTCGAATAAGTCCAATCATCGCGTAATTGGCCAAACCTTGATGCACCGGTCATCGCCGTGTATACATCAAGATGAAGTTTAACTAGAAGCATAAACATACACACACAGGACACAACCACCAATAATAAATCAAGGATAAAAACGAAAATATTAATGAAATCGATAATAATCATCATCTCACTCACCTTGCGGTACATTTCGTTCTATGACATGAATCCGACGTAGTGCATATCCCCCGGGATAATTACAGCTGGACGCGTAGACCATGAATATGCATGCAAAACAACTCCCAGCTAGACAAGCATAAGTTATGATCCGTAAAATATTATAAGGCACTTTGGCAACCCTTTGTTCTCTATTGATAATGAAAAGGATAAAAATTTTTCAATGAGTATGGAATGTTAAAAAACAAGCAATTATTTTTGTATAATAATGAATTGGACATAAGATGCTATATGGTCTTAGAATAATGGCTTGGTTATCTGTAAAACGTGTTTATTTTTCAGCAAGTCTCCAAAAGATGTATCTTGCCTAGATTGAATTCAATTAAAAAATATTGTTAGCTTATACCTATATAGAAAATTCTAGTTTTCATGTAACTTTGGAACCGAAATTAAGTCGTTTCTCCATTAAGGACCATGTAGCATCTTCAAGAATCCAAAGCTTTACTTTTGCAAGGAATAATGCCATCACGCATAATTAACTAATCAAATAATATAGAGTGTTGCATTAAGTTTACCATTTCACATTTTATGAAGATATGAATGGTAAATTCAATGCAATCTTTTATCTTTTATCGTAACGATAAATACTTACATCCAAATCCAGCCGACCGCCGCGCACAAATTAAAGATGGGCACAACATACACGATAAATCGCCACTCTTTATGACCCAAAAATGAGAAGATAAGAATGTATAAAAAGATCGGTGATAGAAACATGCGCGCTCGTCTATCGACAAAAGCTGCATAAATGCTTAACGGCAAAGATGTAAGAAGTAATCGAGGTAGAAATGATGTGAAATAAGTGTGAAATGGCAAGACCTAAATATTTTAAAAGAGATAAAAAGATAATTATTAATGTAATCGAAAATTAAAACGAAGACACCAGTTTAGATTATTTACTTACTCCCCATTCTACACTTTTTCCGAGTATAGCATTGAAATAAAAGACATAGCCTTCCGGCCACATCCAATTTTTTTGCCAGAAATAAGAATCAATTATCAAAGAAATTCCTATTCAAAAAAAAACAAACAAACAAAAAGAAATCAAGACACCACTAATGTCATTTAACAGAAAGATCATTGACTGAAAAGCGAAAAGACGTTTACCTAAGCTGAAAACACCGGTGAACGCGGCAACTTTAAAAGCATCATAAAAATTTACATTCTTTCGTATTAGTTCCAACAAAACAATTGGACCAGCCAATAAAAAGACTTCGAAACGGAAGACCACCGTGGTAAATGTAAAATAACGTAACATCGAGAGAATATGTGAGGAAGGATTTGACGATGTCAAGGAGAGAATCCAATGTGAGAATGCAATGTTTGCTAGATTTAAATATAACAATGCACAACCGCATTTATATAATAAGAATAAAGATTAGTGAAATTCGAAGATGATGTTAAAGTTGTAATGGACAAAAGATAATGATCTGAATGATGGATTAATTACGGGAAGTGAAGAGGAAACTCGGTTATTACTTAACGGAAAAGCAAACATATTTGGCAAAGTTCTGCTTGACCAAAATGTTGTATGAAATTGTAAAGCCGAAAGAAGAGCGAAAGCTACTGATACTGACAATCCGAAGGAAGTTCTTATAGACAGTCGTAAACGAGAGAGCGTATAGACAGAAAAAAGACCCAGAATAACTCGAACTAAATATCATATAATAACGCGCGAATAAATGATAATATTTATCTGCTATTCTCTCCTCTATTTATTTCATGTCTTACCGATATACTGAAAAATAAGTTTATCCACGTTGGGGTATAATAATCTAATGGCTTTAACAAATGGCCAGCTTGCTCCACCCAAAACTAACGGACCAACAAAAGTTCTTGGAACAACTCCAGGGAACTCGAAGTGGTCATACTATTTTATTATCAACACAAAAAAAAAGAAAAGGTAAAAACAGGAATATCGAACTTGAATGACGCTCCTTTGTTCCTTGCCTGCTTTACCTTTTTCAATGCTCCCAAAGCTACACCATGCTCCAAGACATCGTGAGTCGCTTGCAAATTGAAACTTTCTTCAACTTTCGTGAAAGGGCAATAAACAACATAAAAAGTAACAAGAGCAGCTAGAGCCATATCGTATTTATCCATCGTTTTATTTTTTTTCTAAAGAAGAAAACTGAAATTTGCTGGCCAGAAAAGAATACGCAAAAGAAGAATAAATAAGAGGAAATGGGAACGATAGATAATTGAAAGAAAAAATGGTGGTTGCAGGGTAGCTGATTCAAAAAAATCAACCAATTTGGTGGGTATGGGATGCAATCTTTCTAATTGTGACATACTAGCGTATATATATTTGGGTGGCTTGGGATATAGAGTAGATATCTGATCTTCATGCATAAAATCTGCTATTTATACAATAATAACGGATAAAATGCAATATAAGAATTTCTGTGATTGGTTATATAATGAAGATGGCAACCTAAAAATTGCTAATCATAATAATTTATTGTCAATAAAAATAAAAACCAACCACCCATCAAAAATTAAATTTTGAGATCTACAGTTAAAAACATATATTAGCCGAGCCATTAAAAGGTAGCACAAAACGAACAAATAAAGCCCAAGAAAAGAATGATTGATAGGCTATTGAATCACGCTACTATAATTAAATATTAAAAGCAATAGCGAAAGTTAAGAAAATTAACTCTAGTGGGATACATAAAGTATCTCAAAGAAAAACAGGTCATTTAGTTGAAAATTATGCTTATGTACGTAATTAATAAATCCAAAACCATAAAACAAAAAAAAAAGGGAAACTAGAAAGCAAGGGAAAAGAGTCCTTTGTTGGTTGTTACACATAGCATGTGCGTGTACAAATAATGTTGTACTCTGAAAATAATGAAAATAACAATAGACACATTAATCATAATACGCCATTTATGGGACTTGGAATAAAATTCAGAACTGCACGAACACACGCATATGCTTTTGGAACTTCGAATCCAATCGAGATGCTATTAGGATCCTAATAAATCGTATTGGTATTATTTTTTTTTTGATAACGATAATGTGAGATTCATTTGGTTTTGAATATGAAAAAGTGGGATAGAAAAGCCTTATAAGCTTTTTTTTATTATAACGATCTTTTGTCCATTATAAAATGTAATACCGTATATCCTTTACAAAAGCAAACAAGCCTGTAACAGTACACGAAACCAGGAGTTTATATCGAGTCTTAATTAAACGTTCGATATCAAAGTTGTCGCTAGAATTACAATGTCTTTAGAAATCCTTTAGTGATCATTTTATCTCTTTAGCGAGAACAAAATGTTGTAGTAATGGATGTTATAATTCAAAAAAGTGAACTATGAGACGAACATTTAATTAAACATTCACGTTGATATTTCAACCATTATTTCGAATACGTAGCGAAAAAGTGTCGGCTCATGTGATTTTCAAAATTTGAGTTAACGATTATTTGTTATTGTCTTTTTCAAAATAACTGTTTGTTTTGAATTTTTCGACGCTTATACCTCATCTCCAAAAAAATTATCTTTCCACCGTGTAAAAAGGGCTTCCGATCTAGCAAACATTTAATGTCCTCTTTATTTCTTAGCATTTTAGTTATGATTCGGATTAGCATTCTTGTTAGATGAATTTTGCATTATTGGTTTAGTGGGATATCGGATGATTGCTTTCGGACGCCTTACACGTCATAGGGAAAATTATTTGGGGGGAGGGTGAGCCAATTTTTCCCCTATACGTTGATTTTACGGACAATGCTGAATCATATAATGAGAAGACAAGATTATATGTGAAAATTGCTTTCCCGAGATTTTTAATGTAATATCACTTCATCTCTCTTGAGTCGGATTTGTTTTTTCAAAAATTTGATCTTAAATTCGGCACTGGCCCGGAAAGCTCACCTGATTTGGCACTGTGTCGAAAATTAGAATCTGTGCTCGGTGCTGGTCACATGTTACTCAACCAATAAGAATCTGCAAACCGAAAATATGCATAGGATTCAGGGGTTTGTAAATAATAACGAGTAAATATTGATTGTCAATAGTTCATCAGGCATTATTGACTAAAGTTACTTTATTGAAGTGTAACGAAATGGCGTAAGCATATATTACAGTTAAACCTCGATACAACGAACACATAGTAAATTCGTGATATAACGAAAATTCCTTTATATAAATAAGCCTTGATATAATGAAAACCTTGACTAACCCTTCATTATGTACACCCCTGAATCCTATGCATCCGGGTAAAATTTAAACGCTATTGTCGAATTAAAACGGGAATTTTGCAGTGTAAAATACGATAGAACGCAAAAAAATTAAAAACAAGAGACAAATCGTAAATAGCTTAGAATGTTATATATTAACTGGCCTTTGAGCGCTGAATAAAAATGTTTAGCGCGAAAATTTAGAAAATTCAGATATATTTGGTAATCTCAACTTAAATATGTCTTTTATAATGAGTTTCTATGTAGTGTTTTGATAGTTCTACCCACTTATTTCAAGCAAGACGGCCCCTGATCCGTGTGGATAAGTTAATGTGAAAATTCAAAAAGTAAATAACTCAAAATAGCTTATCTAAAATTTCACGCCGAGCATTTTATTTAGAGATCAAAAAGGTAGTAAATTTTGAGTCGTCATTAACAAAATTTCTCCGCCAAACTATCACATGCGAAGAATCTATTCCAATGGCAAGTTCACAGATAAACACAAAAATTCCTAAAAGAATTGCTTTTTGGAAATTGCCTTCAAAATTCTCGTGAAATTTTTGCATTGTTTTATGCTAATCAAGTTAATGACATTAATTAAATTTGATATCTTCTTATCAGATGATTTGAATTGGTAATTTATTTACTGGAATTACACGTCAACCTCTCTATAACGACACCATATAAATTTCGTTGTCACTGTAGGGAATCATTAATAATGTCGGTGAATTTATTTATATGAACCATTTTGGCCATTTTTATTTTTCAATATAAAGAATAAAATGATCAAAATGTTGTTATATACGTATCATAAATTCAATAAACGTAATCCTGCATTTTGCATAAAATCGTCCCTAAAATTAATGCAATTGCCTTATTTCGACACGAATAACGATAAAAAATCACGATCGCGATCACAATTGTTGTTCAAATATATATTGGATCTCCAACATATGTATATTTCTTATGACGACTACATAAAAAATGTCCGATCAATTTGCCAAAACGCCAAACGTTGGAAGAACACAAAAAAATTATCAATTTAGAAATTGGGCGGATACGTTTAGGTGTATCCCTGAATTGTATTTTAGACCAGAGTCGGAGGATGAAATTGTCAATGTAATAATCTCTTGAATTACTTTCATTTATATGATTAATGTCAAAAAATATTGAAAAATTAATAGATTGTAAATCTCGCGCGGGAAAATCATAAAACTGTAAAAGTCGTTGGAGCTGGTCATTCGCCATCAGATTTAGCTTGTACGAATGAATACATGATAAATTTGGATGACCTAAATCATGTATTAGAGGTATTAGAAGAAATAACTTTAACTTAATCGTTAAGAATAAGAACTAATTATACTGATTTGCATCAAAACAAGTTTGATCCAAAATCACTAATAGTAACCGTCGAAGCAGGAATTCGATTGTTTCAGCTAAATCAAGAACTCAAATGGCGTGGAATTGCGTTAAGAAGTCTTGGCTCGATTTCGGATCAAAGTATTGCGGGAGCTATCAGTTCCGCTACTCATGGCACCGGGATAAATTTTGGGAATCTTTCAACTCAGGTAAAATGGGTGGTTATTTTTCATGTGGTAAAGTAATAACTAAAAATAATTCTTTTTAGGTTATTGGTTTGACACTGGTAACAGCTTCTGGCCAAAAAATATCTTGTTCCAAAGAAAAGAATACCGAAATATTTAAAGCGGCACTTTGTAGCATAGGAGCCCTAGGCATTATTACGCGTGTCACAATACAATGTGAAGCGGAATTTCGTCTTGAGGCTGAACAGAAACCAATCAAACTTGACGCAATATTAAATGATCTAGAGAAAGTCGTGTACTCGGCGGAGCATGTCAGGTTCTGGTGGTTTTCACCTACGGATGACTGTGTTTTATGGAAGGCGAACAGGACAATAAAGGCAAATAAATCGCTAAACTATTTTGACTATTTTCTCATGACAATTTAAATCAAACCTTTTTAAATAG
>CAJVPS010000992.1:0-18198 GCA_910591765.1 Ambispora leptoticha | reverse complement strand
CTTTACCTTTTATTATTTCAGTCTCTCCCAACCCTATATCATTAGGGTGAATCAAAGTGAAAACCCACTTACTGATTCGCCATAACAATGTAATCAAAAAATCAGTAATGATCAGTATATTTACTAATTATTGCTAATTTGATATCTATCAAATTTACTGATGTAAGCAAGAAGAATCTTTACAGTCTTCTGAGAGAGTTGAGTTTACTTATCTTGAAGATAACAAAGAAAGATTATTAAAATTTAATGATCAAGTAAATGACAAACTAGAATAGATATTACTAGATAGTAGCATATTCAGAAACTTTGTTAATAAAAAGTTTATATAAAAGAATAAAGTGAAATTACAAAAGATAATATCAGTTACAATTAAATTCACAGATGGCAAAAAGATAATAGCTATCATCATGACAAAAATTGATAAGCTTAAATTAAATACATATAGAATATACAAGATAAATATACAAGTTTTAAAACTGTAAAGATATGACTTAATTCTAGGTAAATCTTGATTATTTCATGGCAATCCAACTATAGATTAGAGAAATAATACTATAATCTTTACCTATAGGACAAAAATAATAAAAGTACAAGCTGATAATGAAATTAAGTTAGGCTTTAATTGTAATTCAATATATATTTCAAGATAACAAATTGTAAACCTATTAGTAAATACAGAACTTTTTATTATATATCTTAATAATACTTAATTTGATAAGATTTCTAAAAAGACATCTTGAAATTTTTTTTAATATCTAATACTTCTGATGAAAGTAATTTTTCTTTTACTTCTTCTTTATTTTAACTATTATCCAAGAGAGCAATTGATCATAAAATTAATCTCATTTCAGGATTTGAATCATCATTCAGATCCATCTATAGATTTTCTTTTATAAAAATAGATAAGCTCAAGAAATAATTAGCTAATTTAATATAGAAAGATTTATTCATCTAAGTATCTCATTCTTTAGAGTACCAGTTCTTTTTGTATATAAAAAGAAAGATATATTAAGACTATATATTAATTATAGAGCTTTGAATAAAATTATTATCAAGAATCACTATTCTTTATCTAGAGTTAATAAGTTGATGGATAGACTTACAGATTTAAAATACTTTTCAAAGCTGAATTTATATTCAGAATATTATCAAATTTATATTGCAGAAGAAAATATTTACAAGATAGTATTTAAAATTTGCTATGAATACTATGAGTTCTTGATCCTATCTTTTGGACTTACAAATGTATTAGCAATCTTTATAACATTAATAAATAATATATTTTATGATTATCTTGACAAATTTGTAATTATATACTTAGATGATATTCTAATATATAGCAAAATAAAGAAAGAACACATATAATACTTACAAATAGTCTTGAAAATATTTTGCAAATACAAATTATATGTCAAGTGGAAGAAATGTGATATTATATAATAATATATAGAATATTTTGAATATTTCATCTTAGCAAATGGCATTTTAGTTAATCAAAAAAAAATTATTACTATTAGAGATTGGCCAGCACCAATAAATATATCAGAATTTTACTTATTTCTAGATCTTGCAAGTTATTATAAGAAATTTGTGAAAGATTTTTCAGTAATAGCATTATTACTCATGGTACTTCTATATAAAGATCAAGAATATGAATGATCTATAATAGTGTAATAATATAATTATAATAATTTTCTAAAACTCTAGTTATAATAAAAAAAATTATAAATTATATTATTTTAATAAGATATAAAATTTAAATTAGAATTAAAATTATATATATATTATTTATAAAAATAAATATAATAAAATTTTATTTTTTATTAAAATATAAAAAATATATCCATAATTAAATTTCAAAATAAAAACTATTTTTTAGTTTTTTATATTTGTTTTATTTATTTTAAATTTTTCTATTATATATTAATTATATTATATAATTGATTTATCTTTTAAAAATTACATAATTCATAACTTAATTTTTCATTATTATTAGAGTATTAGTAATTTTTAAATCAATCTGAAAATCAATCTGATTTAAATATTATCATTTCAAATTATTTTAAATTTTAATTAAATTTATTCTAATAAATATTTAATTTGATCAGATTATTTTAAAATCTATTTAAGCTAATCTAAAAGAAGTTTTAATCAAGATTAAGAAAAATAAGCTTAGAATTTTAAAAATTTTAAATAAAAAATTTTTTAAGTCATATTTTTAATTATAAATAATTTTTTATAATAATTAAAAAAATAAAAAAGAACTATTATATAATATAAATAAATCTAATATTAAAAAAATTTTTGAAAATTTTAATTTTTTAATAAAATTAATCAGATATGAATTTATAATATTTCAACAGATAAATTTGTCTGCTTAACCTAATATTTAGTAAAACTTCAAATTCTAAGCTTTCAAAATATATCTTTTTATAAAAATTAATTTGCTAGAAATGCTTTAATTCTTATTTGAAAGAAATTGATCACTTTTGTATTTACTAATTTCAACTGATATTTCAGAAAGAATTTAAATATTAATTTTAAATAAAATTTATGTTTAGTATTATCAAAACCAGCTCTATATAATTATATAATTATATATTCTAGATTATTTTTTATTAACAAGTTATAGATTAATTTGTTCATGCATGACCATTTAATACTTCAGATCTATCAGAAAATGATTTTGAAATGGGTTGACCTTGATTTTTGTGTTTTTATTATATAATCAACTATAGATTTAATATCTTACTAATTTCCCTTATTGTTTTTGAATTTTCATAAACTAACAATTTTTTCACATTCAAGCATTACTAAACAATGATTATTTTGAAAAGCATGAAACAATATACATGTATTTCTGAAAGTAGAAATCAAGGTGAATCTAATAAAAGAGATCAATTAATTTTGATAGTTGATTGCAAAGATAGGTATAAGAACTCTGTTTTTAATAAATTTCGCTAATAACTGATCGAAATACATATAACTCCGAACATTTATAAATAAAAATACAAAAATTTATATTTTCTAAAACTTGAAAATTAGGGCGTTCATTGGAAGCTTGGATGTGCTACAATAGGTGTTTAAAGTCCGTTGTCCGGATACTTTTTGGCAGGCCGGTGAAGTTGAAGGAAATCATAATGAATTAGAAAGATTTATTTATGGCGGAAGAGAGGACAGTTATCCTAGAAATCATTCTAATCAATCTTGTAGAATTAATGGAGAACACTTCAATCAATTTTGGTATTGCAATACAATATTAATTTTTTTTCATTAGGTTTTTACAACCGTAGTTCCAATAACTTTGACCAACTCCAAAGACTTTTCTTTAACTATTTAATGTTAAGTACCCTTGTGATGGTCAAATGCGAATTGAATTCGGGAAGTAATAAAATAATAATCATACACGACACTTAGAACGTCTTACTTGGACGTACTAAATTCTAGCGCTAGATTATATCGTTATCGTTTCAAATAAGCAAAAAATATAGAAATTAAAGATGCTATATATTAATTCGAATTATTTTTTTCATCTTTGTCTCGGTCAACAACAAACCACCCAATCAAAGGAGAAACATAAACTTCAGCATCGTCTCCACTGCCAACAAGTTCCTGTCTGGCACCCAAAAATCCAGCAGAAAAACTCAAATATAGATCTAGGTCAGTAACGAAAGGCACGTTAACTCTTCCATCCGGTATACCAGTGGTTATTATTTTATTTGTTGTGATTTTTCTACTAAGTTTATCATATGGGAAGAATGCTGTAATCCATCCAGTCCAATAAGATGGCCTACCCGATCGACCACCACCCTTTTTTGAAAACACTTTACTCCAGAATTTTTCGTCGATTTTTCCGCGATAAGTGGCGACAAGTTTCCAAATAACCGGCTCAAGACGATCAAGCCAAAAATCCATATCCAGACCAAGATTACGAAGGTTTACAACTTTTTCCTGAATATGAACCCAGTCTTCTAGAGTTCCTTCCAAAGTCACTTTTGGAATACCACATCTAGTAACGATCTCGTAGTTGAAGTATTGTTTTAATGCATCTAAGAGAATGACACGACTTGCTGTTTTCGCTGCCATTGTACTGGTTGAGAAATCACACTCTAGAATTTTTGGAAGGTCCATTTTTTCGATGTTCTCCGAAGTTGCGTTTTCAAGGCGATGAACAACTTCAGGCCAATCACCTTCAAGACGGCTGTTAGTATAACGTAAAATATCACCAGCATAAACTTTAATTGATTTTTTTCCTTCATGTTCAACAAAATAACTACGAAATTTTTCAGCATTGAGATTGATATGTTCGCTAACACCCTGAGCAATAGTTAGCCATACGTCATCTGGTTTAAGGCGAAGATGTTGGTGAAGATTATAGGCTTCATGAATGGCAGAGACAAATCCATGAGTATATGTATGCCTGTCCGCAATTTTGGTTTTGGAATTATCGCCTGTCTCTGGATAATCTACTGAAATTGCGTGAATAACTTTACCTTTATATTTATATAAATTCGTAAAATGTTCTTTGACATTTTCGTGTTCAAATAACTCGAGTGTTTTGACAACCTTTGGGCCAACCACTTGAGTACTTAACTCGAGTGTTTTGGCAACCTTTGGGTCAACCACTTGGGTACTTTTTTGTGGAGTTGAAATTTGTGAACCCATTATCTCCAAAGAAAACAAAACATTATCTTTATCGTTATTATTTGTGAGTACATTTATTGTTATCGTTATTATTTGTGAGACATGTACATTTATCGTTGTCGTTATCATTATTACACAAATGTATTTGCATATTTGTGCAATGACAAAATTAAGAATTTTTGCAGAAGCCATCTGATTTGTGTGAACTCTACGAAATTTACGAAAATATTAAAAATTCGGTAACTTTGAGAGCGATTTCTCGATGTTCAACGGAACAACATTAGATTTATCTTATCTAGACTAATCAAATAGTTCTCTAGTTTCCAAAATTGATGTACATGAACTATTTTTTTTATTACTTGTATCTAACTTTTCGCAGATTTGAAGTAACACAAAAATTTTTATTATCCGAACATATTAATATCATGTGATGTTTAATTCTAACACTACTAAATATCTATAACTCTCTTTATATTTTAAGTCTTCTCTATTAAATAATGATGAGTTTAAATTGTTTGAATAGATGCTGTTTTTAGCTTGTATGCACTGTAAAAAATCTTTACTAATACCATATTAAGCGATGAGTTTATTACATTAATCACACGTAAATATTTTATTTTCATCACTACTAATTTGAATATGGTATTTAGCATACAAATTTTTTATAAGGACCAGAAATTAATTGATTAAGATAGAGAGAGAGAGAGATAATCTCAAAAATCACATCCTTACGACTTTACATGTAATTTCTGGCCCTCCTCCAAATAGATTATCGCTAAACTACAGCATTACAATGACCATTAATGTACTCATGCTTTAACCTTTGAAATTTCCTTTTTTTTTTACTTAATGCATCATCAGTTTCTAGTTTTAATTGGTGTTCATACCAGTATATTCATTGTTAACATGTTCTGGAGAGTGAGAGCAAGGCATCTCATGGAAAATTCTCTAATACATTCATTTATTTATGAATTCGCTAAACAAATTATAACTCAATTACTGCTTAAAGAATCGGACTACGCGCGCTATATCACAGTTATCACAAGTTTTAAATCTAACGTGCATACAGTACATCCTACATTTATTGCTGTATTTAAGTAAACGAGAATAACTTTTGATAGTTGGTGATTAATATTGTTCATATTAGAAATCCAACTGCACACGTAACCTGGGAATAGCAAACTGGTGATTATCATCCAATGCTTGTCTTTTCGCCTCAATCCACTGATGTTCACTTTCCACGATATTATTTTGAGAATCGTTATTACCTGCCATACGGTATCGAATAGCTGAGGGTGTGATGGACAATCGACTTTGAACACAGGAAATAAATTGTCTCAACGAACCGTCTTTTGGGAATAAGAGGATTCGTTGGGCGATTGGCGTCACGCAAGTAATGTAAATCTATAAATGCGAAATGTTAATTTAGTCGAGAAAAAAATAGAAGAGACCAAATAAATCTACCTTTTCGTTAACGTCATCCAAATTCAATGGTTCGTTTTTAATTTTGTGTTGCTCGTACCATACTTTGTTAATCGCCATTTCGACAATACTCAACTTTATTGTGCTCTCATATTCACATGGTTTAAGTAGTAGTGACAAAGTGCCATTCATTAAGCCGCCTGTTGGATCTTTAGACACACGAGAAAAATTTGGACATTGAAAAGTTGTAGGATGATAATAATACTACATGTATTTATGAGTTTTATATTTAATTAAATAAACATTATAATGTGTGAATAAATTTATTATGAGCTACTCACAGAACATTGAAATTCTGGTGATATTCGCGCAGAAATTATTCGACCATCCACAAGTTCAAATCCTTTCACTTCTGTCATCGGAATTCTTACTTCATTTTTCATTTCATTCAACAACAAAGAAATATTACAGGTATGGAATTGGAACATGAACGATAAATTGGATTTCTCCCCAATTATCTCTTCTCTGAAGTCTGCCTTGATTGTACGAGTACTTAGTCGATAATGTAATTCTGCCTCGATCAAATCAACTTTAATTGCAGACGTATGATAATCCGATTCTTCGTATTCGGTTTCATCGTTTTCATCCTGAATGTCGCTATCTTGTAATTGCTGCGCTTCTTCGAGCTGTTTAAGATTATTATCAACAATTTCAATATTCTTTTGTCGTTGCGTTTGTTGGTTCTGTTGTGCCTCATGTTGTTCTTGACTCTTTTCATTCTCTTTTTCTTTGTCTAATGGCAACAAATAACCAACAGGAACGTCGGAACTTTTTGACGATACTTCTTCTTTCCCTTTATTAACATCATCATCAATATCGAAATCGATCAAATTAAGTGTAGAACATGTACATGTAGAAGCAGTAGTAGCAGCGAGAGAAAGTGAAAGATCATGAGTTATTAAATCAGGTTGCACTGAAAAAGATCCGAAAAAGTCCAACTCCAGCTCTTCGTTTCTATCAGGATTATTTGCTTCATCAAATAATTTTCCGATTGCTTCAAGTTCTTCTTGTTTGAGTAAACTTCCTCGAACGTCGGTTTGAATTCTTTGAGTGATGAAGGTTGGTTGAAGTAACTCATGCAACGACATGAGTCTCGATTCCGATACTTTTGTGCAAAAGCAAAGTCATATTTTATGTGCAATAAATTCACAATGAATTTTAAAGATACCGTGTTCGAGACTGATAAATCTTCAAATTCATAAGAAAATTAATAATAAAGATATACATGTATTTACCGAAAGTTGTCGTAAAACTATCTTCGGTTCTATCGGCAGAAGTTGTGATGACCACATTATCTCGATGTTTATTATCCATTTGTTGAATAAATAAGTGGTAAATAATAAAATACCAATTGCGGAAGAAAAACTTTGTTACATAAAAGAAATCAAATGAAAAGAATCAAGAAACTAAATAATAACTAGCCTAATTACATAATCTTTGTTTTTTGATTCGAAGATTGATTTAAAGTTTGATTTATTGAAACTCTTTTGCATGTAATAAATTCTATGCATGTTTGGATTTATAAAACAATCTATTAGACAACATAAAAGATTGTAAATTAGTTACGGATCTGAAAGTCCGATCAAAGAAATGTGAATTCATTTGAACTTCAGAGAAGGTTCAACAGGAAATAAATCGTGAATTGTTTTCCGTTAACATGATAAAGATTTTTAAATTTTCATTGATGGAGATTATTCCTAAAGCGTGAATGGTTGAACATCTTTATTTCGACACCATTTATCGGTATCGGTATCGGTATCGGTATACGTTTATTGTCAATTAGATTGATAAATATAACGATAACTTTAAATTATAATTTATCGTTATGCAAAATTACATGTGTTGATTTCATAAATATACGCATACTCAGATAAGAGAGACACCATTTTCACATCTGCTTTTCCACTTCAACTCCTTCCATTACCATTTCATTGTTGTCTTGTTTCTCTACACAATTTCCAACTGTATTCCCGATTTCATGATTTTCCTCTTCGTTTGCTTTTTCTTTCTGCTTTGATTTATCCTTACTTACAAACTTCCTTTGCTTCTTTTTATCAAATTTCGCAGAGGAAGAAGGGCTCTGACCGAATGATAATCGAGTACGCACTTGATCTCGGCCAAATTTTATGGTCATCGGTATGGTGAGCTTTGACAATGATTCGGCTAACATCTCAACATCTTTATCAACGTCTTCGTTTTTATTGTGACTTGTAGTGTGAATCTTATCAGGTGCCGATGCAGGCATGGATGTAGATACGGCGATCATGGATTCTCCTGAAGAATTTGAGGCGTTGGGATTCTGGACATTGTCTTTTTTATTTTTCTCTCTGAGAAAATATGAGATCAAGAATCTATTAATATTTGTTTAATTTAGATATAGTTTAATTTACAAGGCTTGCCTTTGCTTTTTCTTTTTTGCCTCTTCCGCTATTCGGACATTAAACGGCAAGTGTCCGAACTTCACCATCCCAAAGTCAAAAGTAGTCGGATACTGATGTTTATCAATCAAGTGTAATCTCCTCATTTTAGGAGTACTAAAGAACCTTTCACAGCCTTGAACGTAGCATTTGTGCTTTAAACAAAATTATCAGCCAACAATTCACAATTAAAAAACGCCAAGCATTAAAATAATAAAAAAATCAAGATGAATCACAACATTACAATTTTTTGACCCTTTTCTTTACGAATCTGCGCCAACACATCATGAAACTCCGTCAAGTGCATATCTAACCAACTTTTCGTCGGAAACACAGCTTGACACTCGTCGCATATGAAACGATGATGCGAGTTATAGTGAATTTCGAATGCGGTGATTGATGGAAATTCTGTTGGATGCCGTCTACAGTGTGGAGGTAGATGACATGCTATTGGACTATACAATTGAACAAAGGTTAGATTATGGATTTACGAATGCTTTCCAATACAAACTGAATAACTAACCCTTGATGCTTCTGTTTATGCTCTCCAATTTTCTTCTTCAGATTATCAATTTTGTTTTCCGTAACATCATTGTAGTCGTCTAGTGCAACATATTTTTTGGGTGGTTCGCCGCCATCATTTTCATCAAAGATTTGCAGTTCTAATGTTTCAGGGTCTTGAAATATTTTTCTTTTATGTGAATAGATAATACCCGTGGTTTGTTCTTGCTTGTGTATTAGGTCTGGCTCTAGTTGTTGTTGCAGTTTTGTTTCTTGTAGCTCCATAATAAAATTGAGGCGAAGAAATAATTTTTGAAATAAATTGTGCGTGAGAAAATTTTTGTTAAATTTGTACATGTACATGTAATGTTGAGCAGATTTATATTTACATAATGATCGCCACACATGTGTAACGATTATAGAAAAATGATGTAAATAATAACGAATCAGTTCATGTGAATACTGGCAATCTCGGCGGCATCGTAAAAGTTTGATTAATTGCCATGGGGGTTTGTTAAATGCATCAATATGCCCAGAGCAAGTTTCTCCTCATGTCTTATCCAAAAATTTCTCTATTATTTGTGTCATATCCTAGATTCGATTATGCAATCTTTTAAATTAATCTTCATTCCTTCAAGGTAACTTTCTATCAAATTTTATGCATTATATAGAAAAAGGTTCAAGCTAACCAAATTCAGAAGATTTTTAGCGACATAAGGTTTCGTTGGACGAGTCAAGTGGTTTTTGGATTATTGTTGTTTATAGAGATATCGGCGTACATTAGTTGAGTTGTTGCTAAATAAACTTTGACATTTGCCCGAATAATGACTTGATGGTATTTAGGAAAAACAATAATATAATTTTAAAGCGGAGTCAGCAATTGAAACAAACGAAATGTGACAGCCTTAACTGTATTCATGTATAGATCCAATGACTCACAAAGAAACAGTTTAAGTATTTTTATAAACGATGAATATTAAATAGGTGAGCTTAACTCTTCTTACTTCCAATGAAAGGATATCAACTAGACAAATTTATTATTTCATATAAAATCATAGTAAAAACATTCAGTTGACGATGCAACGAGAAACGCGGTTCCGTGGCGGCGACATAGTGTGAAGAGAATTAGTAACAAAGAATATACACACGCTTCCTCTTTCTGATCACACTATTAATTAACATTTATGTATTTCAATTAATTTATGTGCATGAGCTTACATGAAACATTAGTCTGAATATGGAAATTAAGTCATATTACCTCATAATAGAAAGATAGCCACTTTTATCATAATTGTCAGAATGACCTAAAAAAATGATCTTGGGAGATTCGAACACGAGTTTATGGTTACATAATAAAAAAAGCAATGCCTACAACAACATAAAAATTAATAATAACTTTAAGCCCTAGCTCTTAATCACGATGTAACATCATCACAATGACGATTGTAAATTATGTCATATTTGTTGCATTTTTTTTTACTAAAATGAAATCACGAAATTCCTATCCGATATATAAATCTTTCCCACATCAATCAAACATTTTCTTCGCATAATAAAATCAAAATCATACTTCATAAACCAATTTTATCATTTTCCTTTAGAGCGTTTGCATATTTCTTTTCCACTATCACTCTCCAAAATACCACAACTGCAGCTACAAAGCAACGTATCTTCGATTTAATATACACTACAAAATGACCAGCCTCCATAAACGAAACGAAGAACGAACTCACGAAGGTTCGTCGTCGAAATTTTCACACTACTATATAAAAAACATAATTTGACAGTATTTTTTTTTGTATAGAAAATCAAGAAAGGGCTTTTATCGCTGCGAGCCATCGAGGCGTAAGTTCCATAATTTTTTCTGTATAATGGATGATCGTTTCTAATTAGGGAACAATGAGCGAGCATTAAACCAGGCGCAGCAAGAATATACATGATCTGTACTATACATTTTTAACATAAACACATGTTCTCCTATATTATGCCTCATTCTCTCTTAAAATACAAACACACAAAATAGGATCGAAGCATAGAAGCACGAATGGAATCTGCGCGAAAAGCCTCTGAGGTTCATAAGAAAAGAACCGGCAAGTCACTCAAAATCACCGAAGATGATGTACGTAATGAGGAAATGTATCGTGAGGTTGATCCCGAAGAAGATGCCAAATATCAACAATATCATCGTGAAGTTATTGGCGAACCACCGAGACCCCAAGGCAGAAGTGCACCATATAATGAAACAAGAGCCAAAAAATGAATAAATAAATATTGACGATATGAATGTTAAATGGAGGGACAATGATTGCAATATTAGCTTTGAATGCCTTTCCTTTATCTTAATGTTTATTAAAACCTCCGTAATGTAATAAGGTTCTTTACAATAAACAAACGATCATGATAACGATAAAGTCTATCTGTAATTTATGCGTGGGAATTGCGCACATATATTTTTTATGAATTACAAAGCATTTCGCTTGCTACAAAAAGTTATTCCATTTCGATTTCTCGGATCTAACGATGCAATTGATCAAAAGGCAAAAATCACAGGCGCGATATATGTAACCACGATTTACAGGTGCATAATCGCCATCAAAATCCCGGGTAGCAAAGACATTACAGTTTTGGTGTTGATTTAAGAGTAATCTTCATCGGAAGTTGATTGATTACAAGTTAGCCAAAAGACATCGGAGAATGTTAAAAAATTGATCTTAAATGCTATACTCTTTAGTGTGTTATTCTTATAGACACTTGAAGAATTGATAATATTCCAAAGGTGCCATTGAATATTTAAAATATTGTAAAATTGTAAAATTACGTGAACTTGGTCCTCCGGCTTGCTCGCCTTGACCGTTTTATTGTGAAGAAATTGACGAAGAATCTGGCGCAAAGTGTCGAAAGGGAGTTTTTCCATATAACACACAGCGATAACTAAATATCAATAGCATTACAAAGTATACCGAATGCTTTCTAAGCTTTTCAGGAGCATGATAAAAAGACACATTAAAATTTCGAATGTAATAAGACACCATTATAATATCCCAACACTTTCTGGATAGGAAATAATACATAAATTAGATAACGATAAAATATTTACATGTACATGTAATAGCAAGGCTGTGTTCCTGTTACTTCCAAATTAACACTTTTTGACATTTTCTTCAGAAATAGTAGTGCAATATTGAAACGAATACATGCGTGCATGCGTGTGTGCGTTTTGGTTTGTAAAATTATCGCCATGATTTTTATTTGAGCACAAATCACAAATTCATTTGAATATTGAATGATAGATAGATTAAGATATCTTTATTCAAATTTATATATCTCTTTGCACACTCTCAATTTTTGTTTTCCTCTTCATGAAGAATCTTCAGAGTGTGATGTTGAATTTCTTCGATGGTATAACCATCTTCGCGCTCAGCTTTTACCTAATAATCAAAAAAAATCGGTTTTTAATCATCAAATAAAAAGAAAAATCCATTCAAATAATGCTTACGATCGCTTCACTTTCTGACGCCAATGTTTCACTCCATCCTGGTGCAGACTTGATGTGATCAATGATTTTTCCTTTTAATTGATACACAAGTACATGTATATTAATTCTATTTAGTCGTATGTATTGGTTGAGAATCAAGCTTACCCTTTAACAATTTTTCCTTCTCTACTTGCATCACATTTGGATCGTTATTGGAAACATGACTTTTTATATTAAATCGATTACTTTTATTCTACATTATTCTGAAAAAAACAAAAAAGGGATATGGCCTTTTGTTATTTACCTTCCAGTCGGAATCATATACCGTCGAGAAATCGGGAAATTCTTTCGTTGAATAATAGTGACAAGAGATTTTTTGTTTTTTAAGAAATTATTCACAAATACTAAAGAGTGCCTCATTTTTGATTGCCTGAGAAAGTTGGGAAGAGGTATCAAGCGCCGAATAAATAAAAATCAATTGATGGCCGTGTGAAATTTTTGGTATTCATTAAAGTCAATCTTACTCGTTATGATTTAGTATTTAAGCAATCATGAGATTTAGTGTTTGATCGTGTTTAGACTTCTTAAAGATTACGTATGCTTGCATTGCAAAAAACCCAATAATATTTTGCTCACTATAACTCTTAGCGTTAGAACTTTTTGTGCTATTAAGAAATTGTCATCGATTTATTTTAGAATGAAGTTACAAATGAACTTCAACAACAGACAAAATGAACATGATGCCATATAAAGATTTCAGAGGTCAACATATATTTTTATTTCTGTTGGCGTTAGGTCGATGAATGATGAATCGGGTACAAAAACTAAATTAACCAAAGTACAAGAATGGTATTTATCCAAGGAAGACTTTTTTGGTTGAGCAGTGCTGCCATTAATTCAAGCTGAACGAGAAAGGATCCGACAGTTTCGTGAGAGATAGTATGAATTCGATTAGCCCGCTTTCTTTATTTATTAATAATTCAAAGATTTTTTTGAGTATTATATTAAAGACCAATAAATCCACTTCTTAATAGAAACCATTCATTTATTTTCAACAGGTATTCAATCTACAAAAAATTTAGTTTCAATTAGATGTATAAGTGGTAGAGTTGAAGAATCCATGGATTCCCTTCATATTATTATATTGATGACATTCAAGACGCGAAAATTCTATAATCAAGTTTAATTATCATATGATTTATTAATAATTGAGATTTCGTCAATCGCCCATTTGTCATCAAAAATTGCTTGAGAAAAGGATTTGTCATCCATCAATGACGAATCATTCGTCCATTCGTCAGGTATCATTATTTAATGCTATCAAATGTACACTCCCCGGTCAAAGTATCCAACCACTTTAAAACCGGATAAAATACGCAAACTTCAACAATTAATTTCTTAACAATTTATAAACATTTTAAAAATTTATATCATTTTATTCTGAATTATATTAATATCTAGTTGGATTTCCATGGCTATCTAATCCTCTTTGGCAAACTTTCAACTAAATTTGTTAAAAACTTCTGGCTCAATTTTATTCCACGTCTCCTTTAAAACTATCATTAATTCCACAATATTTTTTGGATGAGGTTTATGTTCTCTAATTCTTCTTTCCAAAACATTTTATAGATGTTTAATTGGATTAAGATCTGGACTCTGTGCAGGCCATGAAAGACTTAATACCAAATTATTCTTTTATTAATTAATCATTCTTGCCCTATGTATTGGATTATTATTATCTTGAAAAATATATTGTGAATTGTTTTCTAAATTATTATAAGAGTAAAAAGTATTTTAATATTTTTATATATATAAAACCTGTTATACTATCTGAAACTTGGATTAAAGAATCACTTTTATCTTTCACAAAACACTTTCATATCATAATCTCTTAATTTCTAGATTTTACAGTTGGAATTAAGCAACTCACATCATATTTTTCATGTGATTTATGCCAAATCCAGTGATATATATCATTCTGAAATAATATAAGCAAGATTTATCACGTTAAATAATAGAATTTCAATCATCATTCTAATCTCTTCTTTCATGATATTATTCTAATCTTTTTTATAATTTTTTTTAGAAATAAAAGATTTTCTATTTCCAGTTCATCCATAAATTTTTTAATATATAAGGTATGTTTTATAATACCAGAAGCTTTTGAAATTAATAAAGACTTACTAAATTTTTTTGTCATTTTCTTTAGTGATTGTTATTGGTCTTTCTTAACTAATTTTACAAGATTTTCAATCTCTCTTTCTGTGAGTTTGATAATTTTCCTGAATATAAAGCATTTATATGACATTTCCTGAATTTTTGTATTTTATCATGTTATGAATAGTAATTTTAGGATGTTCAAGAATTTTCCTAATATTTCATTCATTATGGTCTCTTTCCAGAGATCTATAATCTCTTCTTATTCAAACTCAGTAAGTTCACATCTTTTAAGCATTGTAAAAGAAAAAATTTTTTTATTTTCAGGTAGCTGAAGACAAGAGCTGCATGAGAAAAAAATTTTATTTATTTATGCTTAATGGTTTTGATGTAAATCTTATTTTAATAGGTCATATAATAATCTGTAATCATAAATCAGGTGGTCGATACTTTTGATCGGGAGTGTACATGCAAATAATAATACATATCCAAATAAAAACCTATCATCTTCAAATATAAATTTAAACTGTAATTATCATATATATAAGCTTTTAATAACTTGCTGTTCAGTCTGAGATGTTGTAAAAGTGTTTTCATTGAAAATATCATGGGTTCCATGCAGAATATTTTGGGTGAAAACTTTAGAGATCGATTCCAATCTACTGCATACCTTTTCGATTAAAGGCCGATCTTCCGGCTCAAGTTGCCAACAATCCTTATATAGTCTCACGTATTCAGGAGGCGTATTGGTACTTGGATCTTCACGTAATTCGTCACGATCAATAATTTTTCGCACAAGTGCTAAACCATTGTAGCCTTCAAAAGGAGTACGACAGTTTGATATTTCCCAAAATAAAACTCCTAAACTGTAAATATCAGATCGTTTGTCTTTTTTGTATTCGTTGTCTTCTAGCATTTTAGGATCAAGATACGGTGTCAAGCCCATTCCCGAAGGGCTGGAGGGTATGCTATTAATGTCTTTAGAAAGACCAAAGTCTGCGATTTTTATATGATTCTCATGTACTAAAATATTTTTAGAGTGCTTGTTTACATAAAAATAGAAAATGACAAAATTTAATGAATTGTTATTTGAATAAAATTACTTAACCATAAAAAATATTACCAAATCTCTATGAATTATGTTGCACGAATGAAGATATTTAATACCCTCAGCTATTTCCATTGCTAGCGATATCTTTTTATCCCAGGTTAAAGTTTCGCTGCTCTTTTTCAAAAATTCACGCAACGTCCCGTTGTTTGCAAATTGCATTACCAGATAATAGGAATTTCGACCTTGAAACAGAAAATAAAATTAAATAATATTCATCATAGTAAATTTATTATATATTAATTATTTTACATACTCTTACTCTCACAAATTCCATATAATGGTATAATATTCTCATGTTTCAAAGCACTATGTATTTTTAACTTTAAAATACAAATATAACTTTACAAGTTAACATTATATTATAAAATGTCAAAGCTTTTGTATCAATATTACCTCCTTTATAAATGCGAGGAAGCTATCTTTTTCTTTTCCTTTAATATGACATTTTTTTATCTTTTTTAGTACAATTCTGGTTAATTTGTAAAAACCTAAATAAACATTTCCGAATGATCCTGCGCCAATAGCATCTCCCTTAGTAATTTCTTCGAGTGGTATTTTATGAATCTCGTCATCAGCAATCGCATCATCAAGCCACTTTTGAAGCATCATAATACAATATAATCAGAAACTTTTCTTTGAAATTTATGAAATATATAGTGATTTATTACTCGTACTACATCTTGCACTGCACTGCATACCACTACATTACGTATACATGTAATGGGTAAAACATGTATATGTATATGTAGTTGGCGTACATGTAATTGGCGAAAAGCCGCCTAGGTACGAGTGTCACAGACATTGTTAAGAGCACATCCTAAATAGGAGATTAAATATAGAATAAAATACCGGAGGCATTTGATAAATGTAGTCTGAAACACACGGAAATATTTAATACGAAAATGGCAGGAAGTTTCTAGGTTTCTAGTAAGGGCATGCCATTTATCACGTAAGATAATACTTATCTATGTATGGTGACAACATCTTTAATTTTCTGTAAAACTGAATTTAAAACGGTTTAAACATTAAAATTATGTCTTGGTTCATTCAATTTAATAATATATGGCCGTTATTCATTTATATATTTTGTATTTTTATTAAATTAAAGTAAATAATCAATATTTTATAATAAAGAATTTTTAAAATTTGTGATAATTTTCTGTAATTAAAAATTTCAAGACTAATTAATGTGAAGATATTTTATATAAGATATTTTATATAATATTATAATAAAATAATATAAATAATAATAAATTATGCATATTTGTTCTTAAAGTTCTTTCATATTAATAAGAATATTAATATTCTAATCTAGTAATATTATTTTGATTTTATTATAAAGGGAGATTAATAATAATTATAATTATATATATAAATGTCATAAGTCGGAACGGGATGCGAGTTGATTTGAAATCAACCTAGGTCGATCCGGAATTTCGTTTCAACTTGTGTGTTGTTTTGAAATCCTCAATCCAACATAGATCAATCGCTATGTTGATTCCGAATCAACCCAGCCAATCATTACAGATCACGTTTTGTGCTCTCAATATCCAATAAAAATTCCTCTTGCCCACCAACCAATCACATTATTTGTCATATTATCCAATAAAAAATTTCTTTAATATTAATAGTTGCGCATCCAAATTCTGAACTGATATATCTTTCATATTATATAATAATCATCCAAATCCAATATAATTAAAATACTATAACTGAAATATTAAGATTTTTGTATAATTAAGGTTGAAATATTAATAATATTAATAATATCAAGATTTTTTTTAGAAGAATGAAATATTTTAGAAGAATAAAATATAAAAGAAGGAATCTATAATTATATTAATTAATTAATCTATTATATATATGAAACATTAATATCAATATGATACATTTATAATTGAAAAAGTAAATCTCAAATTTAGAATATAAATATGATAAATATGATATTTAGGAGATAAATATAGATTTAAAGGATAAATATAAAGAGTAATAATAAAATAAAAATAATATAAATCATGTGATAAATTATAGAATGAAAGAAAAAGAGAGTTTTATATAACTAAAGAAAGAAATTTATATTACTATGATAATAATATATTTTACTAAACTTTATATAAATCATACAAAGTTTATTGTAAATTATATTATTTTATATATTAAAAATATTATCTAAAATAAAAAGAATAATTTTCATAATATATTAATAGTTTATAACTATTATTATTTTTATTTGATATAATTTATCAAATAATTTTAATTTAGAAAAGTGAAAAATTTGATAAAAATGATTATTAAAGTTATTTAGTAATTTTATTCTTTTAATTTTCTTGTAAAATTATTTTGTTAATGATTATAAACAAGATAAAATATGATATGAATAGTTTTAATTTTATAACTTATGATTATTTTTA
>CAJVPS010000991.1:0-18201 GCA_910591765.1 Ambispora leptoticha | reverse complement strand
AAAAAAAAATGTCTCATCAATAGACTTCAATGACGTATTACAGGCTACCAAAAAACTCTCACACTCATTCCTAATACTAATAATATTCGCTCTCTTCTGGAAAAGGAAAAGCTTGAATTAAACTCCCTCATAGAAGAAAACTCCCAAAAATGGCAAATCAGATCCAGAGCTAAATGGACTGAAAAGGGTGAAAAATCCACCAAGTACTTTTACTCCAGATTTATAGAACGTTTGAACAGCTCTCCTTCTCTTCTCATCAAAGATCTTTCAAACTTCTCAACCACTAATCAACAAATAACTCTTAATTATATTGAACAATGGTATCAATACCTGTACTCACAAGATGAAGTTTCCTTCTCAGACATATCAGATCTTCTCATAAATATCACACCATTTCCAGGCAATGGAGATAATATTATTGCCCCTATCACTCATGATCTTATCAAATCTACTATAATGAGTCTACTCAACAACAAGTCTCCAGGCCCAGATAGTCTGACCTATGAATTCTACAAGTCTGCCTTATCACACATTATTGACTTCCTTTTTTCCTTATTCAACTCAATTCTTTCTAATGGCATCGTTTCTAGTTCTTGGACCAGGTCACTTATTACTCTCATACCAAAAAAAGATAATGACAAAACTCTGGTTCAGAATTAGAGACCTATTGCTCTAATTAATACTGATGCAAAGATCTTCCTCAAGATTCTGATAGGATGATTAGCCAAAGTTGCGGGTTGTTATCTCCCACATCATCAAAAAGGCTTCCTTCCTAAAAGAAATACCATCAACATCATCTTAAACATCTTAACAGCCATTGAGGTTCTCAAATCCTACACCAACATCCCCACATACCTACTTCAACTAGATCAACAGAAGGCTTTTGACAGAGTGAATTATCAATATCTCTCAAAAGTCTTAGAATACTTTGATCTTCCACCTGTCTTTATTCAACTAGTTAATAATATCTTTGGACAACAATTAGCCAACATCACTGACAATAAATATTTATCCAACAAATTCAGACTAGAAAGAGGAGTCCGGCAGGGTGATCCGCTTTCTTCTATTCTATTTGCTCTCTCAATAGAACCACTCCTTGCAACTCTGTCCTCATCTCTCTATCAAATTAATAGCTATCTCGACAATAATCAGGCCTACACAGATAACACAACTATTCTAGCTCTGGACAATTTACATCTAGACTTTATTTGCGATACAATCAAGAAATACGAAAGAGTCTCTAATGCAAAAGTCAATCTCAATAAATCAGTTCTTATCCCACTAAACGACCTTGCCAAAGCTAACATACATTTCTTACAAAACAAATATCAGTTCACTATTCCTGATCATAATGCTGATATCAACATCCTGGGCTTTCACTTCAATACCAACTTCACAATGCATCATTCCACCTGGCTTACATTGATCAAGAAACTTGAAAAAAAACTCTTTCTTTTGAAAATTAGAGATATCTCCCTCAAAGATCATGACTTAACAGCGAGTTCTCTACTGGCTTCCAAAATCTGGTACATGTCCTACATTTTTCCTCCCCTAATATGACAAGTAGATACTATTCAATCTTTACTAAACAGTTGGGCCAGAGGTAATTCTAAATCCCTCTCCTCTTCCGCTATCATTCAACTTCCAAAAACAAAGGTGACTGGAATCTTCCTAACGTCAAGTCTGCCATCAAAGCTCAGTTAGCCATGACAACTGCCAAACTTTTTCATGCCAAAGAAAATTGGGCCAAACATCAACTCTCCATGATCAGCTCTTTCCAAAGCAACTTTATCAAAATCTGTCTTCAATACAAAAAGAAAGACTGGCCAATAGCCTATTGACCCTTTGTAAAAAATTGGTTTCTGGCGGGTAGACTGAATTTCCTTGCTTCCTCTACCTCTCTCATCACTACCAAGTTAAAAAAAGAAATATATCTCAAAAAAGTGTGGCCAGTAGCTAAAAATGTGCTATGGAAAAACCTGGGCATAATTAATCTTCCTCTACAGACTTACGTGAACACGTAAAGATGGCATTGTAATGCACTATCTCTGAAGAAATGGGTCTCCTGGTCTTCCTCCATCGATTCTATCTTCTGTCGGTAATGTCCTACGTCTCCTCAAACGCATCAACACTTTCTTCAAGAATGCTCATTCACCAAGATGATTATACAAGAAATCATACGTCACCTTGATGGACGCATCACCTTTATCCATATTCTAAAGCAACATCCTAAAGACTTCTCTTTCGCCACTCTCTGGCTTTCCTCCTGGCTTATCGATTATGTTTGGTGGGCTTCTGCTAGATTCAACCTCAATATCAAAGAGTCTGATACTCAAATCATAAAAGCTGCTCCATACATTCTTCTCAGAGACGCGAAAATTCACCTAGATAGTTCCTGAAACAATAAATTTACCAAACAAATAGACCTACTATATAAATCACTTGTATCTTAATTCTATATCATGTATTTATTCAAGAAATGGGTTCTTGCTTCACCCTCCCTTTTTTTTTGAAGAAAAAAAAAAAAATTAATTTTTGTTTATTAATAATCTAATCAAAAAAGTTATGAGTTACATGTTTCTTAGGAGATAAATTAATCAAATCATAAAATATATAATATTAATAGCATTTTCATTAATATTTAGATATATTTAAAATTTTGTAAGAAATATTTTTTGTTAGAATACAGAAAGTAGTTATATTTACTTTGAATTTTTTTATAAT
Source organism: Ambispora leptoticha (assembly GCA_910591765.1). Lineage (NCBI taxonomy): Eukaryota > Fungi > Glomeromycota > Glomeromycetes > Archaeosporales > Ambisporaceae > Ambispora > Ambispora leptoticha. The sequence continues at coordinate 15,477 of CAJVPS010000991.1, read as the reverse complement.
ATATTAATTCTATTATTGATTGATTAATCTCCTAAAAATTCATATAATTTATAATTTTTTTATTATAACTAGAATACTTCCAAATTATCAGATTAACTAAATCTTATTATTTCATATCTAATACAAATCTGAATTATAATAAAAATTGAATTCAAATAGAAAAATAATAATTCAAACTGGAAATAAAGTTTTAGAGATTCAGTTTGAATTATAAATTGATCTGAATCAAATGAAGCTTTGATTATTATTATTTATATTTTTTAATAATAAAAAAATTTTAAGAAATAATCTATTTTATATAAAATCCTGTTATAAATTTACTTGTAGAGACTATATATATAATAAATTTATATAATATTATGAAATAAATTGTATTATAGTATATTTAAATAATATAATATAAAGAAAGTGATTTAAATTTTCAAAATGAATCTAATTTTCATATGTATATATCATGCATATGCCAATGATATATACATTAATTTAATTAAAGTTTATTTTTCATAAAAATTATTTATCATACATATATTATAACAACTTCAGGATTATATCTAGTTATTGAATTGTTAAAAAATTTATTTATCATAACAAGGTAAATCAAATAATGATATTTAATATTATGCTATATTTAAATTAATAAATTTAAATTAGAAAATAATATATAAGTTTTGGATAATTACTATAAAAAATTGCTTTCAGTGAATTTAAAAATAATAATTTTATATTTGACATTTAATATTCAGACATATATATAAGTAGTCAAAAAATTTGTAAGATTTTCTACATGATATTTTAATGCAGCATATGATTATTCTGCATAAGTTTCAAAAAGTCCTTAAGTTAGTCGCAAATTGAACTTCTTATAGAAAAAAAATGCATTTATTAATATATCATCTCAATTTAACTTTTCAAGAGTTAATGATAAAAGGATTAGACTGTATAGCAAAATGATAAATCGAATGGATCCTTTAATAATTGAACCACAAAACTTGAAGGAAGTATTTAACTAAAGTCATTTAAGAAAATTTAGTTAATTAAAAGAAAAACATTGATTATTCTTCAATTATTAAATTACACATTATATAAATTTATATTTAGCTATGTGCATGTAAAGTACATGTAATTGGCACGGAATATTTTGCAATTTCATTTTTACCACACAAAAAATAAACGTAATATAATTTTTAATCTAGGAAATATACAAAAACTAAACATAATAAAAAGCTTTCAGACAAAAGCAATATCGGAATGCATACTTAAATCAAAGAAAAATCACTATTACTATGTATTTCGTATATATTATTACATTATCTTCTAAAGATATAGGATTTAAAGAAAATAGGGCGTAAATAAAAGGTAGGCGAGCTAAGACTAAATGGTTTACAAGGAAGAGGGGTTCTCTACTGTTCTAAAGATCGCCTGTGCTAGTTTTTACAGCAATTTGGATCAATGCAAAAGCAATAGAACACAAAGTAAATCTAATAATCTGTCTGATTTACTCAATACTCACGAAATAAAATACAAGCTAACTATGGTTTATTTTAGAGTGAAGTCCTTCCACTATCTATTTATGTTAGTTATAAAAGAAATAAAAGTCCCTTATATGCAAGCTTTGAGGTAAAGTATTTATTTTTATTTGATTAGAGCAAAAGCTAATATTCTGCCATTTTATATTAATCACATCAATACTATATTTATGATTATCCATTCTTTTTAGTATACGAACTATCATTTCTAAATGATAAATTCGAAGCAAAAGGATATCAATATAGAATTCTAAAGATTACTAAAGTTATATGTTTCTCTAGAGATTTAAAGGTGTAATAAACATTAATTAAAAGGAGAATTATTAAAGGAATATACATATGTATGTAATCAGCAATTGTATCTTATTTTTATGGGAATATTACTCATAGCACTTATATCACTTTTACGTCAATTAAAGTGTCATAATCGGCGTAGATGGTGATAACCAGAACCACGTGGGGTAAACCAATAAACTCGCAAGAAATATACATGTAATAGATGCAAGAAAAGTAGTTACATAGGTAAAATTTCAAAAATAGCTTGGTAATAGAGAAAACCTTCGTAAGTAGCCTATTTTTCTTCATAATTATTGTAATTCGGATATATATGTAATGATTCTATTTGTGTTATTGCTCAAGCTTACTGGAATAAAGATTCAATACAATAGGAGTGGCATATGTGATTGTGATGTTTTCTATCAAACATTTTCTGGAGGCAAATAAATATAATGCACATCATTCTCTTTCTGGTAAATTGAAAATTTTCATAAGATTATTACTGGAATCTGTCAATATGCATCGGATGTTCTTGTACAGTAGTAAAAACTATGTTCCTACATCAAATGGTATTTGGGAGAAGTGCTGAATGCACAATATTTGAGCAATTAATGCTAGATATAAATTTATAGATGGTCTGATAAACATATATTTGCTATTGCTATAATATAAATTTCTTTTTTTATAATAATCTACCCTGTAATGGAAATTTTTTATTCAATCAGGTCATCGGTAGGAACATTTTATTAATATAGTAAAATTATGTTCCTGCGGCAAATGGTGTTTGGGAGGAAATGCTGAATGCAAATAATTTGAGCAATTAGTGCTAAATATAAATTTACAGATGGTCTGATAGACATATATTTGCTATTGCTACAAGATAAATTTCGTTTTTTTATAATAATCTACCCTGTAATGGGAATTTTTTATTCTACCAGGTCAACGGTGGGAACATTTTATTAATATATGCAAAACTGATAGAATGATAATATTATAATAATTAATAATATTAATAATAAAATTATTTATATAGGCTATTTAGTCAAAAACAATATAAAAAGAGGAACCCATCGTGACTATTTACACTATAAGTAATATCTTGTTACAACAATTTGTATAAAGATACATAACAGTTTCTTTTAAATACACAGAAGAGTTTTTTTTAAATACACATAACAGTTACTTTTAAATACACAACTGTTGCAACTTTTAAAATTATTAAACACAATGCCTAAAAACTACAAAAAACGATCTACCGTCAACATTGGCCAAGTAAAAGCAAGTTCAACAAATGAAACCAGCATTATTACTTCACTAGAAAATGAAGTCAAAGAATTACGCGAAATGGTGAATGAACTCTCGATATACAAGGAAATCATAAAGAATTATGAATCAAAAATCAAATCTTTGGAGAGTGAAAATGCCCAACTTCGTCAAAAACAAGCTTATGTCGTGAATAAAAATAATGAATATAAAAAAATACTTCATGATAAGGTTAAAAATTTACAGATGGAAATGGAAAATAAATCATCTGAAATCACGGAAACGTCCACGTCTTTAGATAAAGTAAAAGACGAAAATAAAAAATTAAGAGATGCTTTGAAGAATATAGACCAGAAACCTATTGGGAAGGTTAAATTTTTCATAATGCATTTCAAACAATCTATAAAAAATTACAATATATATTTCTTTACCTTCAGCATATTTTCTCTTCCGGGCTTAAGTTTTTAATTAAATATATTTAGCTTAATAATATATTAAGAATAGATATTTATTATTATTATATGACGACAAATTCAATCCATGTAATCTAATCTTCTTTATACATGTATTGTGAAATTAAAGTATATGCCGTTTGGAAGACTTGCACAAAGTTATTCTCATTTTCTAAATTAAAATGATCCTTAACTTTTACATTACGGGTGGTACGAACTGTATATTTATCCATGAGCAAATATTTATTTTTGACATATATGCAATTCACTACAATAATAGCATGTACTAAAAATCAAATGTGTTTATTCGAAAGTATTTTCACATTATATAACAAATATAATAAAGAAATCAATTTCAAACTTTAAAAATTTTTCATTAAGTTCAGCATGAATGTCAAATCTACAATATCATAGCACATATTTTGGCAGTTGTCACATATAAGTATACTTGAATGGATTCAGGGAATTTTCCCTGTAACAAAGGTCAAGGGAGAGTAATTAGACTAATTATGCTTGTTATACTCCATCTCTTGCCATATTTACGATCGTTCAATAGGTCGGGTGAAATAGGGGTTTCAGAATTTTAAATAAAGGTAAGGTGTTTCTTGGAAATAGGGAAGAGAAGTTGGAATTTATTTTAGAATGACAAATAATTAAGTAAAATCATAAATGAGTGACAATCTACCATATGGGAACATAACCATATCGATCGTGTAGTGCAGCAAATGACAACCTTTGGTTTCATTTATTTGGGGAGCAATAAATTGGCGAGTGAAATGCTGGAAGAACTTGAGAATTTAGATGAAAAACTACCTCATCAAAGTTTGGAAAAATGAAAGTTGGGGATTTGATCCAGATAAATAAGTTAAATAGAAACACAAATATTCTGTTAATAATCCAACCAGAATTTCTGATGTAAAGAAAGGTACGATTTCAATTATAGGTTGACCGCAAATGAGCTGTCTCCTTCTACATGGACCTCGACACTTGAAAAACCTGAGAAATGGCTCAGGCAACAAAAAATGATATTTTTTGTCTTAATGACCTCCACCAAGCGCCCATAGTACCATATCTGCTAGCTTTTATTGCTCAATTTTTGGCAAGTTTAATGATTTCTGTGAGGCGCAACCAGAAATGGAAGACAAACAATTTACCTACATGTTTTGTTGGAAATGACAGAATATTACAAATAGCAGAGAAGAGCGTCAGATGGTTACAAATAAAATGTTATCCGAATATCTTCACTGTATGCTTTCTTGGTCCTCTGCATATTATGAGCTTAATATAGTATACAAGTATGAGTTTAATACTGCCCTCACCTCGAAAATTGTTGATATTATAAAAGAAACAAGAAGATACTGCCTCCTTTTTATGTGACTAATTTTCCATGCTTTTTAGTTGTAATCACAAGTATAGTCGTAAATTCAGCTTAAGATATTTTTATCAAAATTTCGAATAATTTATATTGCTTTGCTATAAATGATCTGTCTACCCCCTTATTTGGCATAAAGATGACAAAATTCTAGAACTTTTCGTGCTTTGAAGAACTTCTCGATCAATACTATGGTGTAAGTTGATAAATTAGCGCAAATCATCTCTCAATATAACCATCCTGTGCATCCTTCATTTTCTGAAACGATTATTGGCGATAAATCTTACAATGTTCAGAGTTGGCGCTTATCTTCTTTGGGACGTTACATTCTCAGACGAACAAGGATAACATGTGAAAGCTTACGTGAAAGCTGTTTAAAGCATCAATATTCACTTGATACACATAAGCTCTTGGCAAATAATGGTTATGTGCCAAAAGTCTTTGATAGTTCAAATATTCCCGTAAATTGGCTTTTGGTTTATATGGAATGCCTGGACAGCCATTCAATATTAAATCACATCATTTTTGACCTTAATGATCAAGAACGAAAATCTTTAAGGGAGACTTGCGTGAAGGGAACATTCTAATTCAGCAGTTGAGAATAACGATTTTGATGTGAAATTAATCGATTTTGAATGGTCTGGAGAAGTTGGTTTTACACGTTATTCTTACTTTATGAATTTTGATATTCAATGGCCGGATGGAGCAGAAGATGGGGAACTAGTCTCAAAGAACCACGAACTCATCATATTGGAGCAAACCTTTCGAAGGAGTTTATTATAAGATTGAATGGATATTAAATAATAAATGTTAGATTATTACATTAATTTTTATTTTGATCTGTCAATTACATGTGTGTTTACTTATGCATATACATGTATATACAGTATGTATTTCATTATTTTATCTTTGAAGAAATTGCATTTCATTCATTACATTGTATGTAACAAATGAAGGTAAAATACATGTATCTAGGTCCTGGATTGTATGTTCCGTATGAAGGTAAAATCATTATTTTTGAAAAAATGCAATAAAAATCAATATTAAAATGCTTTGTTTGCATATGATATAGACGACGCCAATTCAACAAGCGCCAGTTTAAATGAATAATTACAAGTTCATTATTGTAGCAAATGCATTTGTTATCAAGAAAACAATCGTTGCTATGATTATCGCTATCAACTTTATACAGCTGAATTATCTAGCTAAAATAAGGATATCGACAGTCTAATAGATGAATGCGTGACATCCCCTTTGATCGTTTGATACAAAATAGATGCACATAACTGTATTTGATATTAATTTTGAAGTGAACATTCGACCCGTGTAAATTGCATTTTAATTCGTAGAATAGAAAAGGAAAAAATAAATATCATTAGAGGTAAGTGTTATTAGTCGAATGAATTTAACTTATTTAATTCATTCAATTTAAAATTTTATCATTATAAATTTTAAGGATGAAGGAATGGACATTGATATTACAACGGAACAACGGCGACTATCAGCTCTATTATCTTCAGGTTTGTTGAACCCATGGTCTAAGCCATTATCAGCCAAGAAAAAGCAATAAAAGTCTGTCGCTATGCTCGTTTTGAAATTACTGGATTTTTCATTAAAAATTTTGAGACTTAATACGTGTTGTTTACGACAATTATTAAACGTTTCAAATTGCTGAGCGACTTATTGTTAATACAAGAATCGTGAGAAAGGAAGAATATTAATTAAATTGCGACGAAATTCTTGTATATAGATTTATATAGCAAGACACGTACAATCAATCTTGATAAATTGAAACTTACATAAACCGAATTTGGTAAAAAACAGGTAGTACACGATCCTCAATAGATATAATATAATATACAAGTACTAACTTGCTAATAACATTGATGGCAAAAACAATACACCATGAAGAAAATTCTATAATAAGACTTTCATACAAAATCGCACATGTAAAAGATGAATATAAAATTTTTAATACTATTTAACTTTTAGGGCAAGAAAAACTAGACAGCGCAAATTTGTCAATGTTTTAAATTTATTTTTGGAAGATGGGAAAACATGAAATTAAATGTCTCTTGGACTATAATACAGCTTCGAGATTTTTTATTTAACCCGACCCCAAGTTTTAAATCGGGTCGGGATTATTACTTAACACTAGTCCTAAATTTAATCAACCCGTACGAGTCAGGATCATACCTTGGATGACCGGAGTTATCATATCGATATATGATCAATAATACGGCAAAAAAAATTTCAGTCACATGACCAAATCGCAAGGACACTTGAAAAATTCAAAGCACAAAAATAGCTTGTCATGTATCTCGAAACTTTATCTATGAAGCTCCTTTCTGTTCTCTAATATAAAAGATTCTTTGCAATATTTTACTGTATCTTCTTCTCACGTATAATATAATCTAAACGCTGGCCTTAACATTAATCTTTAATTCCTAATCAAAATGATTTAATATTCATATCTTGCGATTTGATTGATTTACCCCTTAAAAAGTCATGTGACCGACAAATTTTTGCCGTGGCTAAGGTATTACATGTAGTATTTTTAAATTTACACAAGCCGATTTTCTCAAGTTTTGCGATAATTGCTGATGATCAAACCATTTATGACAGCCCTGGAATTTATATTATTCCCACAGTATTAATATTATAGCAACATGTGTAATTAGTAATCATGAATATCTTGCAAATGTAAATTTATATTCCCACAGTATTAATATTATATCATGACATGTTGGGAATAATCGTTATTAATAGTGATCATAGATACCTTGCAAATGATGTAAATTTATATTCTATTAATCAAGGATATCTTGCGAATGATGTAAATTTATATTCCCACAGTATTAATATTATATCATGTCATGTTGGGAATAATCATTATTAATAGTGATCATAGATATATTACAAATGACGTAAATTTATATTCCCACAGTATTAATATTATTGACATGAGTAACGTCATGTAATCATTATTAATAGTTATCATGAATATCTTGTAATTGATTTATTTATTAATTCAACATTTAATGGCAATCAACAGGATTCTCAGGATTAAGTACATATGGAACGATCAAAAATCTTTATCACTAATTAGTAATATGAAATATTATCATTATCAACATCAACATTGTTTCTCAAATATGATTTGCACAGTTTTTTATCATGTGACCAGAAACTGATATAAAATCAGGGGTCGCTTTCAAAGCTAGCCATCAAACACACGTTTTGTTTACTTTATAAATTCCCAGCTAAATAAGCCAGAAATAAACAATATTGTCATTCTTGCTTAAAACTGATACCCAACCATTGACCAATCCTTCAGATTGGCCACATCCCGAATACCAACGACTTGACTCACTTCTTTGATGTTTGGACTGCTTTGAATTCTTCCAGACACCAATAATTGCTAAATACGGACACATCTTTTGCGCAAGTTGTATTGACGTATGTATTACTAGAGACCTGGGAAGTCCGCTTTGTCATGCAACATATTCTCCCAACGATCCTAGGAAGGAAACTATAGTGAATCAGTATAATATAATTAGGTAAATTTTTGAATATGATTTATTGATCTTATAAATCAGTGAATTAATTGATGTTTCTTTTTGTTATATATTAGACCGGAACTATTAAAAATCGTAACAGAATACTCGGTGCTAAAGAACGCCAAGAAATCCGAGATGTCTCGCTAGAATCAAATTCTTCAACTCCAAGATTACCATCTTCAGATTCGTCATCCGAAATGGAATATCTTTATACAGTCTTTCAAGATATATCTCCTGAAAATAAAGGAGCATTGCCGTCTTCAAGTTACTGAACTCCAACATTACCATCTTCAGATACATCACCCGAGATGGAATACCTTTACACAGTCTCTCGAGATGTATCTCCTGAAAATGAAGCAGCATTGCCGTCTTCAAGTCATCATCGAACTCCCATAACTAACAATTCTGTGATTTCAAATTGTTTTCTTGATTTAAAATTTAGTAATTCACCAGATTTCTAATATCGTCCACTCGCTTATGAAACAATCAAAATTACGCGAGATACTTAAGGCAAGTACAAACATGTATTATTCATACCTGTGATCTTTTGAAAATCTAATTTTATATGAAAAAATTATACATCAATACAGAAAGAGAGCTTATCAACATTCGGTAACAAAACAGAAATGATCAAAAGACATGCAGTATACATAAATCTCCATAACGCGAACATGGATACCACAAATCCGAAATCTCATCGCGAACTCTTGTCTGATATGAGGATTTGGGAAACTATCCAAAGAAACAATAAAAAACGGAATATAAATTCCTCAGCACAACATCTTAACATATATCAAACTCAGTATAACTTTATAAATATACGCCAAGAATTTAACAGCGATTTGACAAATAATAATTTGTCGGTATCGATAACTAACGAATACATATACAGGTATGGCGGTTATCATAAATATTCGGAATTTTGATTTAGTGTATGGAATAATGAAAAATTGTCAAAATTGCCTGATTATTTAGACTCGTCTTCTTTATAACCTGTAAATAAGTTTAATTTAAATATTTTACAAAATTATTATCAATTATTATTGCACTTTTCAGTAAAATTTATTGTAAAAAAATAAGTCAAATCTAAGCTTATATTATTAAAAATAATATTAAGTAATCCTATTATTTTATTATAGATGAAATTGTTAAGTATATTACCAAGAGGATATTTATAAATTTTGATATAATTCTGACAGTTTTTTATTAAATAATCAATAAAGATATAAAGCTAGCTACATTTATGATTGTTTTTAGTTTTTTATAATTTAATGATATTTTTAATAAGATATTATACCAATATGTCTTAACTTTGTTCTTCATATCAAAAAACATATATTTGAAAATTTTCATGAAATTTCATTCATTCTTTATCATACAATTATATACAAATTTAAAAATTCTGAATATTTATGATGACCACTGTACATGTATATAAATAAACAAAGAGATGATTGACATTTGATGTGTGATAATAACTGTTTTTTTCTATTTCAATTTCAAAGAGTATTTTTATGATATTGTTATAAAAATTCAAAATCTAATTATTTATTTTTTGTATGTGTTTCTCTAATAATCATTCAATATTTGTTTATCTTTAATTATTTTTATTATTCCGAATGTTCTGTTCAAATTTTTGTTATTCTTGTTAAATATTTCACTTGAAAAATCATTTCTTAATTTTTTCGTATGTTCTGATGAAATTGATTTTATATTTTTTTTATAATCTAGAAATGTTTGCAATTTTTTAATGTAAACTACTTTTGTTTCCTTGACCTCGAAAAACTGAACAAAAATTAAAATAAATTAATTATTATTTTTCTTGAGTTTTTCATACAATCATAGCGGACTCATATTCTCTTTTAATTTTACATATATGCTGTAATAAATAAATAATGTTATATATATCATTCTCTTATATTATTAATTTGCTATCTTTATATTATCCATTAGATAATATCTTAAATGAATAATAGCAAAAATAAAATAAAAATAGAATAAAGCAATTTAGAAACTAAACAATAAGTCAAGTTTATGTTATTCTGAAGCTTTCCAAATTTCTTATTTTTCACAATGAGAAGAGGTACACTTTGATAACTTCTGTTCTATATCATTATGTATATTGATAATGTCATAACTCAATTCTGACTCCAAAAGTTCCGCTCACTTATGTACTAATTACTAGATAAAGAAATGACAAAATAAAAGTGGAGAAGAAAAAAATTAAATAGCTGCTAGAATATACATACCCAAGAGTTGAATCCTAAAATGATTTTCTATATTTTATCTATCATACAATATTCATTCAGAATTAGCTTTCTAATTACGAATTTCAAATTATTATACTCTATCAATTTGATTTAAATACGAGAGAGATCATATATTCCTCATTGATACTAACATGTCATTGTTAGCAAGATTGATAATAGAACAGATTTCAAATGATAATAGCTTACATTTATTAACCTTAATCAACCCCTCAAATATATAATGTTGATTATAGTGAAGTCATGCTTCATACCAAATCTCTATATAAATACAGTTCTTAAAGTACTCTATATAATCTATATGTTCAAATTCTATAGCTTGGACAGAGCCAGAGAATGGTTTATAAAGTGTGTGTATATGTATAAAGCTTTTTAATTGTAGATGCACACAGACAAAAGACAAAAAAATTAATTACAATCTGACTTTTATTATCAATATTATGGGATCATGATATTTTGTTGATATTGATCAGTAGATATATTTGTAATAATTTATTGTACTGTCACAGATAGGTTAGAATCACATGGATTTAGAGAAATTTATGCATCGTGACAGTAAGTAAGAGAAGATGATTAGACTAATTTTACCTGTTAGTCTAAATCTTGTGCTAATATCTATGGATATCATTTGCTATAAGTATTTCCAAAGGTAAGCAAATAAGTAATTATAGGGAAGGATAAAGAGAATTTCATGTATTAACTAGTAACTAATCTGTTCCTTTATTCCTGCACTTTTTCTAGATAAGTCTTAAACTCAGATCAATCAAATCATTCAATCAATAATGTGTTTCACCTTATCTGAACTAAAGAACTTAGCCAAACTATTATTTTTTCTGGTAGAAAGAACCTAATCAACATGTTAGATTTATGATTCTTTGTAAGATTTTTATAAGTATATCTCTTAGAGAAAAGATTTTATTCATAATTTTATTTTTATTCTTTTTTTTAAAGGCCTGAGAGCCATTTATTTTATACATTTTGTTATTCATTACTATATAAAAAAATATACTATTCTAATTCTATCTAATTTCTTTATTATATTGGTAAAGAATTACTAAAGAAAGAGTGACATGGTCTATTATATTGAAAAATATGAACAATTATACTAAAAAATGCTGAAAAAAGGAAGAAAGTTATTACAATAAATATTATTTATTGACAACATGTGCTGAAGAATATGAAAAAATAAGAGAAAAACATTATCATGATCTATAATATTAATAATATATACTAGACATATGAAAAAATAGAGATATAATGTTATTTTATATGTTAAAGAATACTATGTTTAAGGAATGTGAATGTGATTATAAATGTAATACTGAAAAATAGAGAATTGAAAGTATATAATATTATATAATATTTATTATGATAATTCTCTTCATAATTTCTGAAATTACTAATTTTAATGAAATAATTATAATATTTATCTCTTCTATAAGATTGAACTTTATCAAAATTATTATAACTATTAACTTAGTTTCTTTATTTCATCTTATTAAAACTAGGATATACTATTAGATATTAAGAATAATTACTTATTAATCTTATTTAGACTAATATATTAGAATAATTAGAAAGTATACTTTTTAATCTGCTAGCAATAATAATATTATTTTATTATTTAATTTTTATATAAAGTTATTAATTATATTATAATAATATATTATAAATCAGTTTATTAAGATAATAATATAATTATAGCTAAAAAATATTTATTCTATTAGATTAATAAAATTTATTATAATTAATTCAATCTTATTCTTTTATATAAGTATAAATTTAGAATATTCTTGAATTCAAGATATTATTACTTTAAAATTAATAGTATTAGTCTTGATTACTTCATTATAAATTATTATTTCTAATTCTAATTTAATCAGAGTTATATTATCTATTGATAGATTAAGATTAATAACTTATATCTATTCTTTTTTAGTGAGAATTAATTGATTTTTTATAATAATACTATTAAAATTATATTTTTATAATAAATTATAAGATAAAGATTATAACTTCTTTATTTTATCAGATATTACTTATTATATTATTATTTTTCTTTGAAATAATAAGAACTAAAGATAATTAAATAATATTTATTTTATATAATTATTAATTAATTAATATATATTTTAGAGAATTTTATTTATTATATAATCTGATATAAAGTAATTTATATATATCAAAATCTTAAAATATTTAAATTTTAATCAAATAAAAATATTATATTACTTTTATATATATATATTATGAATAGTAATAATATATTAAATTTTTATCTATTTTTTATAATAATTTCTCTTAAAATATGAATATATTCTTTTCAATTGAAAACTTCTTTAAATATTATACCAGTTAAATTATTATTATAGTTAAGAAGAATGAAAAAATATTCTTCATGAATTATTAAATAATATCATATTCTACTATTATTATTTTATTACTATTTTGCTAATCTAAAAAATAATAATAATATTCTATATCTTTCAGAAGTTTTTTTTTGATAAATTACATTATTATTAAATATATAAATTTCTTATTAGAATATTATTTTAATATCAAAATATAATCTATTATTAATAATTTTTGAAATAATTATTATTTTTCAAATAATAGTATCAATAAAATATATAATAAGTTTGTTTTAAATTCTGTTTATCTTTAGGATCTAGTAATTAAATTTTCTAAACCTTAAAAATAAAAATAATATAATATTAAAGAATCAAATAATATTTTAGATATTAAAAATACTAATATTATTTCTAATCAAGTAAACTATTATAAAAACTTAAATATAAAAATCTTTTTATAATACTTTCTAAAATAATTAGTAAATAATATAACTTAATAATTATTTATATATATAAGATTATTTTATTAATGATTATAAACAAGATAAAATATAATATGAATATTTAATTTTATAACTTATAATTATTTTTATTATTTAAAAGTACTCAGATCTAAAGTTAAAAGTACAGAATAGACAGATCATATTTATAATAAAGAAATAAATACAAAGTATAAATAAATTAATAATAAATTTCTAATTAAAATATATATGTATTGAATATAATTAATTAACTTAATTCATATTTTCAAAAGGTAATTAATCATAATTTAATAATTATAAATAATATAAATAATATAAATAATAATAAATAATAATATAAATAATAATAAAAGAGAATGAATAAAAATATAAAGAATTATTAAAGAAAATATCTAATTAAAAATATTAATAATCTAAATTAATAATAAGATATATATAATAATCATCTGCATAATAATGTGCTAAATTTAATATATTAAATATATAATGATTATTTATATATCCAAAATAAAATTGATCTTCAAGAAAAGTAATATAAAGCTAATCTGTAATACAAATAGTATAAAATAAAAATAAAAATCTAAACTAAAAGAAAGATATAATCCAATCAAAATTATTATATATTTCTTTACTTAAAGTATAATATTCTCATTATATTTAAATATATAATTTTTCAAAGATATTAATCTTTTTCATAATATTTTTCAAGTTTTCTAAAGATTTTCAAGTTAATTATAGAGAGGATAACTGAGCTATTTAACAAGATATTAAAGTTTGCAATAATAAATTCTTTTGTCAAGAATATTTTTTATCTCATATTCTTCTTTATTATCTAATGTAATGATTGCTAATAGTGATTGATATCTTTTAAATTTATTATCTTGATTATACTTCTTTAAAAGTAATATATAAAATATCAAATATATTTTCATATTATATAGTAGTTGCAGTTTGTAAGTAACAGAAGATATTTTGATAATTATTTTAAAGAGATCAATAAACTTTGATATAAATTTTCTGATTATTCTTTATTTATTTACTGAAGTATTAATATTGCAAGTAGAGAGAAGAATCTTATCTTTAATTTTAAATTCTTCAAATTTTCTGTATTGATTTATATATTTGCTTTGCCTATCTTATACTTTAAGTAATAGATTTTTAGTTATCTTTATCATAATATTTCAATATTTTATGAAGTCTTGTGAAATTGTAATATTATTCTGAAGTGACAGAATATTTATTAATATGTAAGACATCTATTTATAATCTAGTTTAAAAGATATATAACCAGTTAAATTATTTTTATTATTATAATAAATAAATTCTATAATCACTAAGTTTTTATTTTATTTATTCTATTGATATATAATATATATTCTTAATATTTCTTTCAAGATTCTATTAAGTCTTTCTATCTGGCTATCAGTTTGAAAGTAAAAGACTATGAATATTACTAGTTTTATTCCAAGTTATTCAAAAAGAGATTTTTAAAAGTGACTTGTAAATTTAGCATCTTTATCTGATATTATAACTATGAGTAAGCTATATAATTTAAAGATATTTTTAAAGAATATCTTTGCAATATTAAATATAGTTATTATTATTATAATGTTATTATAATAACATAAATTTCTTTAATTTCATAATTTTTCAAACTTGAAAAATTTGACCAATTAATTAATCTTTAGAAAACATATGATTTTGAATAATATAATTAATATATCAATTATAAATTCAATCATAATTCAACAATATTTTTGCAATATTCTTGCAATGTTTTTGCAAAATTCTAAGATCATCAATGAATAATTAGTCCTGAAATTAATAACAGTTCACAAATAGTTTAACAATAGTTCAGAAATACTTTAGAAATAGTTTATCAATGAATTTTATTTATTTTTATCTTTTATCTTTTCTTTTTAGAATAT